>UESW01004255.1:279466-472813 GCA_900491605.1 Calamus simplicifolius
AAGAATTAAACCAATTCACTAGAAATCAAGTTTGGACCCTAGTTGAAAGACCTAAAAATCACCCTATAATAGGATCTAAATGGGTATTTAGAAATAAATTAGATGAAAATGGCATAGTAATTAGAAACAAAGCTAGACTAGTTGCAAAAGGATATAATCAAGAAGAAGGTATAGATTTTGATGAAACTTTTGCACCTGTTGCTAGATTAGAAGCCATTAGGCTATTACTTGCATTTGCATGTCATATGAATTTTAACTTATTTCAAATGGATGTTAAAAGTGCTTTCTAAATGGTTTTATAAATGAGGAAGTTTATGTTGAACAACCTCCTGGTTTTGAAGATCATGAATTTCAAACCACGTCTTCAAACTTCACAAAGCACTTTATGGTTTAAAACAAGCACCTAGAGCTTGGTATGATAGATTAAGTAAATTTTTAATTGAAAATAACTTTTCTAGAGGAAATGTTGATAAAACCTTGTTTTTGAAAAGAAAAGGAAAGGATTTATTAATCGTTCAAATTTATGTTGATGATATTATATTTGGTGCTACTAACAATCTTCTTTGTCAAGAATTTGCTAAGCTAATGCAGGGAGAATCCGAGATGAGCATGATGGGAGAACTAAACTTCTTCCTTGGACTACAAATCAAACAAGAGAAAGCAGGAATTTTCATTAACCAAACAAAGTATACAAAGGAAATACTCAAGAAATTTGGTATGGAATCTGCTAAACCTCTTGGTACACCAATGAGTCCCTCATGCAAGCTGGACAAGGATGAAGTAGGTAAGAAAGTAGATCAAAAGCATTACAGAGGTATGATTGGATCACTTCTTATCTAACTACAAGTAGGCCAGATATCATGTTTTCTGTCTGCTTATGTGCAAAATATCAATCTAATCCTAAGGAATCACATTTACTTGCTGTTAAAAGAATCTTTAGATACTTAAATGGAACTAAAAATGTAGGATTATGGTATTCTAGAGACTCAACCTTAAAATTGATTGCTTATTCTGATTCTGACTATGCTGGTTGTAAGTTAGATAGAAAGAGTACAAGTGGGGTATGCCAACTTTTAGGAAGTAACTTAATCTCTTGGTTTAGCAAGAAGCAAAATTCGGTTGCATTATCTACTGCTGAGGCAGAGTATGTTGCTGCTGGAAGTTGCTGTGCTCAAATCCTTTGGATTAAGTGACAACTTGAAGATTATGGTATCACACTTGATAAAATACCTATTAAATGTGATAATACTAGTGCTATCAATCTAACCAAAAATCTAATTCAACATTCAAGAACTAAACACATTGAAATTAGACATCACTTTATTAGAGAACATGTAACCAACAAAGATGTTTGTCTTGAATATGTTAATACTAATGATCAATTAGCTGATATCTTTACCAAACCCTTGAGTGAGGAGAGATTTTGCTATCTTAGAGGAGAATTAGGAGTTTGTGATCCTTTAGAATAATTTTCTGAAACTCCTAAGGACATCAACTATCTAGATTTCTATAATTTCTTGAAAATCCTCAATGTTTAATAAGGAAATTTATCTAGAAAGTTGATTTATTGTTTCCCCAATTATTAAGGAACACTTATCTAGAGTTTGTTGATTAATTTGATCAGTTTCAGATCCTTGAAAATCTGATTTTTCTCTGAAACTATTGTGGAGTCGACACCTTCTATTTGTGGAGTCGACACCTTCTTATTTTGATGTTCTGTCTGGGCAATTAGAGCCGACTCTGGCTTCTGTAGAGCCGACTCTAATTCGGGCGCTGACAGATTCTCTGGTTCGGAGCCGACACCTCATTTTCGGGAGTCGACTCTAAGTGGAACTAGGTCAAAATAAAAAGGGCGGAGTCGACCCCAAATGATTTCTATCGTCTCCTAAACTATTCTCAAGCCATTCCAAACTGATTCCAAACCCTCCAAATCCCTCAAAACCCTTGATTACTCTGTCCAATCGAATCCAATGGCTCCCAAAAGGCGTGCAACCATTGGTGGTTCGACTATTCCGACGAAGCGCCGTTCAAATCGGAGGCAACCTTTGTCATCTTCTTCATCTGCCACCCAAGACGACTCTCCACCCTCACCATCTTCTCCAAAAGTCGACCAATTAGCCGGTAAGGCCATTACAACCGGAAGAAAGTCGATTTCAACTTTTTTACTTCCGAAGGCTTTGCTATTGGGCGATTATTGCAAGAAATGGGATGGGAGAAGGTCTGCTCTTTGGATATCCCTACCTACCCCGCCCTAGTAAGAGAGTTTTATAATGATTTAAGTAGAGGAGAGGAAGGATTAGTAAGTATGGTAAGAGGAACAAAAGTAGTCATCACAGCCGAATATCTTGGAAATTTATTGGAAATGCCTACTGTTGGACTTATTGAATATCATCATGAAGATAGAGAAGGAGCTCTATCAAGAATGTTAGGAAGAGAAGTCTCTGAGTTTGAGGAAATTTTAGCAAACCAACTTAATTTAGAACTCAGACTGCTTCACAATATCTGTGGGAGGATTCTTTTTCCTAAAATCGGAAGATTTAAGTATGTCTCGGAGCGAGACGTTTTATTAATGGACTGCATACTCACTGGTAGACCCTTAAATCTTGCTGAGATGATGATAGGCTATATGTCGGAGGCTGCCACTAAGAAAAGATCAACATTGCCATACGGTATGATTTTAACTTTAGTTTTCAAAAGCCAAGGAGTTCTTATAATGGACAATGAGCCACTAAGGAAGTTAAGACATACAGATTATTATAGTGTCTCTACTATTCATCGAATGGGCTTTAGAAAAGAGAATAGAAACTGGATTAAAAGAGGACATGAGGCCAGAACTGAGGAGATTAGAGTTGAGGAAGTCAGAGGAGAAGACTTTCTTAGACCTTCTGCTGGACCATCTTCTGCTGGACCTTCTGCTGGACCTTCTACTGGACCACCTGCTGGACCCTCAGAAGCTGGACCAAGCTCTCAACCTCCACATCAATCAGCAATGGCATCAGAAAGATTTTCTGAGGAGCAGATTGGTCAGCTCAGGGCATTACTTGCTGAGTATGACAGTGTCAGAACAAATGATATGTGTAAATTAAGAGAAGAGTTCAATCAACTAAAAGATGAGATAAATTCAAGACTCGACATGATTTCCTTCTCACTTAGCAATTCTGTCGAATCCTTTAGTACTGATCTTCATAGTATTTTTGAAAGGATGGAAGGGATTGCTGACGGTTCTGGAAAATATCTTCATGCTACAAGTCAACTAAAGAAAGATATTGACCTTGCTGTTTCTCAGATTGAAGCATGTCTTGAAAGCTTTAAGAAAACCCAAAAAGATGATGTTATGGAGATGATCGGACATCTAAAGAAAATAGTGTACAAGCATATTTGATCCTAGATTGTATCTTAGGATTTCTTGTTTTATTTCTTAGCATGTATATAGGACTTATGTTTTTTTTATATATACATGTAATAGATCTTGTTTTGGAGTACAAATGGTTGAATGAATATTACACGTTGATTACAAATCTGTCTTTGATTGAATGCCAATGAATGTCAATCTTTATTCAAACCAAAATCCTCGCTTTGATAACATTCCTTATTTACTTTTAAAAACTCACCTTATTGTTGATAATAAAAAAGGGGGAGAGATGAGTGTATAATGCATAAAAAGGAAAGAGAATTTTTAAGTTTAAGAGTGTATAATGCATAAGGTAATTCAGTCTATCTACATAGGGGGAGTTATTCAATGCAGGGGGAGCTTAATAAAATTATCCATATAAAAACTGAATCACTTTGATTGATGTCATGTTTTATTCGTTTTAAATGTTGGCATCAAATTCTCTATTACAAAGTCTCTAAGCTTTAAATTTTTAATTCAAATGAATTCCGTTAATGCATATACTCAAAGTTTTTGTCATCATCAAAAAGGGGAGATTGTTGACCCAATTGATGATTTTGATGATTAACAAAACTAATTGAGTATAACATTTTTGTTACTAATGATTTTGATTAAGTCTTTCAGTTTATAAGCCTAATTCATGATCAAAATCAAGAAGAAAAATCAAGTTCTGGTTGAATCTAATGTCAAGGTAAGACTGCAGACATTAGAGTCGACACATGGAATCGCAGAGCCGACTCCGCAAAACGGCACGGACTTAGAGTCGACTCCGGGACTGTGAGAGTCGACTCTATCAGAAACAACAGAATGTTGGATTTTCAGGCCATGACTTAGAGTCGACTCCCGGACTGCTAGAGTCGACTCCAGAAGAAATTTGTGTCAACCCCAGAAAAGTCAGAGATGACTCCAGATCAAGCGGATTAAATTATTTCGAGTTAGAGCCGACTCCAGAAAAGCCAGAGCCGACTCCAGAATGTCAGACACGGCTCCAGAACTGTCAGAACGACTCTAAACTTTAACTTTATCAATTTTAATCCCAACGGCTATTGTTATTTATGGATCTAATCCTTTTTCACTTGCTTCTAACGGATAGTTTTGCACTATTTATGGATTAATCGAATCTATAAGAAGAGGGGTGATTGCATCCCAAAAGAAAAGAGAAGAAAAATCAAGAAAGAGGCAAAAAGAAAAGAATAGAGAAAATCCTTGAGATCTATCAGAAAAGAAAAGAGGGAAAACCTGTAAGGAAAGATCATACTCATCCCCAAGAGAAAGAGATTCCAAGCCTTTGCTTTTCTACTTAGAAGAAATCTCAAAAGAAGGGAGAAGCCCTAGTTTTTCAATCTTCTGAACCTCAAGAGCATATCCAAAGGAAGATCCATTCAAAGGAAGAGAAGGAAGAAGCCACCAAGATCTTCGAATCAGGCTTTGGTTCCTAATCTCTATTTATTGTTTCATTATTGTATATTTGCTCATTGAAGGAGCAGTTTGCTTTTGTAAACTCATTACATTGTTTGCTGGGTCAATCTGGTGATTGATTCAGTTGAGGCAGTTAGCCTTGTGCAAGCATTTGCTTGTGGTTTTAGGTTTTGTGCTGGTGAGCCTTGAAAACCAGCTGGGTTCGTTGTGTGCCCGGGAAAACAACAAGTTTGAGTTGTAAGCTTGCAAAACAACTCTGTTGTAATCAGTTTGATTATAGTGTGGACCCAAGAGGTACTTGGGAGTGGACGTAGGTGTAGGTACACCGAACCACTATAAAATCTATTGTGTTTGTCGTGCTTGTCTCTTTATCTTCAACTCTTCACTTATAATTGCTTAGTTCTAAATCTATGAATCTAAGTTTTAATTCCGCTTGGGGGTTATATATTCAAAAGAGTTTAATTTTTGAAAAACCCAATTCACCCCCCCTCTTGGGTTGCTATCTGGACCAACAATTACCAGGTTTTAGGATCAAGCCCCTTACCATCTTACCAAAAGCTATAGCTGTCAGTAAAGGTAGTACTTTATTTTTTTAAGCCCCAAGGCTGATTCCTGCAGGGCACCCCCTATAGTTCACAATGGCAGCGCAAAGCCCACGCTAAGTGGCGGGCGGACATGAGGGGCTTCGCAATGCATACACGTGGCACGCACCGGTTGGTTGGGCTGTCAAGCACCGATGTCATATGTGGGCCCCCATAAGCCCATGACAGCGAATCCCTAAGGGAGACGCTGGCCCCCATAAGCCAACAATCTCCCCCCCAGTGACACCCGGGGGATTCGAACCAACAACCTCGCTCTAATACCAGGTTTTAGGATCAAGCCCCTTACCATCTTACCAAAGCTATAGCTGTCAGTAAAGGCAGTACTTTATTTCCTTAAGCCCCAAGGCTGATTCCTGCAGGGCACCCCCTACAGTTCACAACGGCAGCGCAAAGCCCCATGCTAAGTGGCGGGCGGACATGAGAGGCTTCGCAATGCATACACGTGGCACGCACCGGTTGGTTGGGCTGTCAAGTACCGATGTCATATGTGGGCCCCCATAAGCCCATGATAGCGAATCCCTAAGGGAGACGCTGGCCCCCATAAGCCAACAATCTGGGAAGACCAAAATACCCTTTTATTTTTTATTCTTCATTCTTTCACTCCCCTGGTTTATTTCTTATGTTGAAGGGATATAATTGTCACATAACTCTTTCCCTCATTTTCCCTCTCTTTATCCAAACAAGATAATTGATATTACCCTTCCTTTCCCTTTCATCCTTTCCAAACAAGAGAAAAAGAGCAACCATTTCTTCCCCTTCCTTTCCCTTCCATCCCTTTCCTTCATTTTACTCTCTCCTTCCTTCCCCTCGAAAGATCCAAACAAAGCCTAAAGTAGCCATTATAGATGCTTGAATAACAATGCATGAGTTGCAGATTGCATGGGTTATGAAATGTGCTACATAAATTATAATAGAATATATTATAATCAAAGTCACCTCAGTTTGGACTGAGATGAGACTCAGGAGAGTTGAGTATGGATAATATATATGTGTGTGCAATGTATCAATAGTGATATGTCCACAGATCCATACTAAGCCTGTTATAGCCAAACTGGGAGCATTGGTGTGTGCTCGAGTCAAGCAACTTCGTGATGCCTGGACTTGTGTTCGTACGATGTTTGAGTATGACATGGCCCATTGTGTGGGAGCTCCATCGTAGCATGTATTACGTTGCATGTGCTAAAGTCGACCTTGTAAGGGGTAATGCGAAATATTCCCTCTCCATTATTGTGTGAGACTTACAACTATGTAGTGTCCTTGGACTTGAACCTATACCATGAAGTTGGAGTGCAGGATGACTTCCTTAGCCTTGTCCTCCAGAGTCATGGAATTGATGCGGCCACATAAGACAATCCTAGGAAGTCAACTGGACAAAGATGGATGGGTATGAGCGTTCAAGGAAGATTATTCGTGACCACACCTTATGTTTGTGATCCATTGCCCGGGCAATCATCTGTATGAGTTGCATATGATTATGGATACCAACATTATGACTTTGTATTTTTTCAAGTGCTGCTCATGGTAGATCTCTTGAGGGATTGAGAGTGCTTGATTAGGTGTGATTTAATTATCTGGGACACAGACGGGATTAGATTATATTCATGTTCGTTGCGTTAGTTATTTATTAACTTAATGCAGTATATCCACTATGTGTCACTGTGTGTAAGTTTCGTCGGGTCGCACACCCACCGCACTGCATGTTAAGAGAATTGAGGTTATTGTTCCTATGTGGACGAGTGGGAGATTGTTGGCCTGGATGCCAGGTCAGCGCCCACATGAAGTTCCAAGAGACGGGACTCTTCGTATTCCTTAAGCTTATCTGCTCCTCGTCTATAAGAAGACCCGAGGTGTCTTCAGAATAAATAGGTGAGACAAAGTCTCGGAAGCCTTCCTCCTTCTCTCCCTCCGGTCTGCGGCTTAGGGATGTGGACAAACAGGGGACTCTGGTAGCCCCCGACGACCGATGATCTTGCTTCCGCTACTGCCGATATTGAGGTATGTCCATTACTATCGGTATGTCCTTTATCTTCGGCTCCTTCAGCTTGGATGTCAGCCTGCCATGGGTGCATTTTTTTTTTGGTACAAGCAAGGATCACACCATTCTGGTGTAGATCAAGCATGAGAAATCATAAAATAAAATTTGCTATAGTACAATAGGATATGGGTCCCTCTGCTTTCAATTCCAAAATTTAGAATGATGGATTACTGAAGCTACAACCCAATCAGTTACAGAGTTGGCTTTCCGATATACATGTCGGATCTGAACCGTGTGTACATCTTGAACGGTAGATCAAATGTCATGAATTAAGGGGGTGGTAGATGAGTGGTTGCACAGATTCTGCCTAATCCATCGAATGATAGTAAATGAATCCTTCTCAATGGTGAGATTGTAAGTTCTAAGAATGCGAGTAACGTAGGAGATGCCTACCCATGCTGCGTGAAGCTCGGTCATAGGGACAGATGAATCTAAAAAATTAAATCCATCTGCTACTAACATGGCTCCATCTGACCTTTAGATAACAAAAGCCGACCCTACATATCTACTTCTGATACTATAATCGAAGTTAATTTTGATAAAATTCAAAGATGAGGGCTCTTAAGAGATAAAAAATTGTATGATAGTGCGCTACGAAGGCATAGAAGGGCCAACTCAGCAATTATTCGAAGATAAAGATGTTGCAGCATAATTAAAGACAAAAATTTCTGCTATTTTAGTTAGCACGTGGTTTGTTTGGCATGAGAATACTGGGATTTTGCTCTAAGGATTTTGGATCTTTACACAAAGTCCAATAGAAAAGACATGTCATCAGGTCGAAAAAAGATTCCTTCGATCAGATTATGGAATAGAGGTGCATTCATTATTGTCGACCTCCGTATTTAATCCTTGTTACAGTCATCAGATAATGGAGAAGAATTTTTTTTTCGGTACAGATGGATGATAACACTAGTCTAGTGCGAGTCAACCCCGATAGATCAGAAAATAGAATTTACTTAAGTACAATAGAATGGGGGTCACCCTGTTTTCAAAACCAAAACCCTGAATGATGGGCCACCGAGGTCGCCACCTAACCTATCGCTGAGTTGGATTTCTGATAGACATGATGGATCCGGCATTTGTGCATATCCCGCAGGGTAGACCATACATTAATGAGCAGAGGGTAAACAGGAACCTGATAATTGCAATCCCTCCGGAGCCATCGAACGACTGTGAGAAAGTCCCTCTCAATGAAGAGACTCTAAGCATGGAGGATCCTAGCAGCATAGAAAATGCCAGCTCATGCTACATAAAGCTCCACCAAAGGTACTGAGGAGTCTAAAAGGCTAATTCCACTAGCCGCCAGCATTGCTCCATCAGTTCCTCGAATGATAAAAGCAGCACCTGCTAATCTTCCTCGCACACTTCCATCAAAGTTGATTTTAACAAACCCTTGGGGGTTCCCAAGAAATAAAAATCGTTTGCCGATTCGCTATTGAAGCAGTAGGGGAACCCAGTGACCAAAGCGGTTAGAATCACTAGCGGAGCAGTAGAGTGTGTAATCAACAGAGAATGATAAGGCATTCTGAACAATCCTTCAAGGGGAGACAATATCATAAGTGAATATAAGCTGATTCCTCGATAACCATATCTCATAGGCTGTGGCTACCCAAATGACTCCCTGCTGCTGGTTACCCCTCCTGACATAGCTAAAAAAAGAGGACCTTCAGGATACCGTACCTATCTCCCTGAACTGATATCCGACCATATGCCAGATCTGTCTCGCTCTAGGGCAAAAAAAACTGCATGATCAATAGTCATATCATCCTGGCCATACAAAGGGCAAGTAGCATAGATGGACATTCCCCTTCTTGAGAGTAAGAAGCAAGTAGGGAGACAATCTCACACTAGCTTCCATATAAAGAGCTGAATCTTGGGATGAATGGAAAGCTTCCACCCATGCTACCTCCATCGTACGCTGAGGCTTAGGCCTATAGATCTACATGAGATCCCTGGTCAGAGCACTGGAGAGACAAGATCTCTTCCATAATCTGGTATCCTCAGTATGGCCCGTGATGAGCAGGATAGAGAGAATTTGGCGGGCAAGCTCTACACCAAATAATCGAGACACCGTGGGTTCATGCCAGCAGATGAGATCCTGAGAAATCATATCAATGACTCTCATACTACTAGGGATATCAGTACTAATAAAAGTAGGCCAACGTGAGAGTGGAAGTTCCGCAATCCACGCATTCTGGATAACATCCACTGAAGCACCATCTCCAATCAACCATGTGATGTTCTCCAAGACATCAGGTGCATGTCTACAGACCTCCTTCCAAAAAAAAAGAATAACCACGGAAAGACTAAAAATTTATGTCCAGGGTCCAGCCACCATATCTGGTATGCATAAATGAGCTCCAAAAGCAGTGCGTATCAAGCATGAATCGAGATACGTGTCTAGCAAGAAGAGCCTCTCTCCTCATAATTAGCTACTGAATGCCAAGGCCACCATCAGAAATTGGCATGCAGATAGAGTCCCATGCCTGTAGGTGAATACCATGACCATCCTACATGAGGTCCAGAGAAAATCTCTAAAAATATCTCTCTATCCTTCTCAGACAAGTCATCGGGATAGCAGCATTGGAAAGTAGATAAAGAAGAAGAGACATGAGAACCGACCACAGAAAGGTAATCCTCGCCATCATAGATAAATAGTAACCTGCCACCCATCAATGCGTTCATGAACCCAACGCTCGATATCACTATAATCACAGCATCGCGGCTTGTCTTTCTATGATAGGGATCCCCAGATACGATAGTTGGTCAGCCTGGTTGCAGATGCCAAAAGTATGAAGGATGGCTTCCTTCGTTATACTGAAAGTCTTCAGACTAAAGCATATCATTAACTTTTGTAGATTAACCTTCTGCCCAGAAGCCTGACAGTAATTCTGAATGATGGAAGTAAAAGTAGTCGTATTGCTAACATTGGCCTGGCCTAGCAGAATACAGTCATCGGCAAATAAAAGATGAGAGACCGTTGGCCCGTCTATACTAGCCATGAAGGAGGCAATGTGAAGATCATACTGCGCCTGGTAGAACGCACGTGATAAATCATCCGCTGTAAGGATGAACAATAAAGGGGATAGCGGGCAACCCTGGCGTAGCCCCACAACCCACAACAGAGTGGAAGAATTTAGTCTAACTACCATTAATAAGAAGAGAGAAAGATGGCCTATGTATGCAAGCTATAATCCAATCAACAAAGAGCCCGTCGAACCCAAATTCAAGAAGAGTTCGATGCAGAAAATCCCAGCGCAATCTATCATAAGTTCATTCCATATCTAGTTTAACAGCCATCAGACACTATCGGCCAGAGGATCTATAAAGATTATGCATAAATTTCTAGGCAAAAAGGATATTATCCAATATGCTGCATCCTCTAGTAAAGGCTTTCTGCTCCATAGATATAATGCGGAATATCACCTCCCTCAATCGAGTAACTAAGAGTCGGGCACATACCTTATACAACATAGTGCAAAGGCTGATGGGCCGATAGTGAAGAGGGGTGGAGGCATCCAAGCATTTGGGCACAAAAGTAATGAGAGTCCGCTTTTAATGAGCAGGAATAGATTTAGCTTGGAAAGCACTCTGAATGGCCTGCACTACATCATGGCCCATAATATTTCAGTATGACCTAAAAAAGGATGAAAACCCATCAGGCCCAGGGGCCTTATTAGGGCCAAGGTCCCATAAAGCCGACCGTATCTTATCCACAGTGATTGGTCTGATAAGAAGGTCATTTTGAACTGCAAAGAGCTTCTTAGAAAATGGGACTAGATGGACAGGAAACCCAATACCAATATGCTCAGATCATCTGGACTGAAAGAAGTAAAAAAAACTAATCCTTGATAAAAGGGATGTCTTCCTGATAATGCCCATCTCATCAGCAATACGCCAAATCCTGTTAGCAGCTCGTCGCTTCAGGGTGACCTAGTAAAAAAATCTAGTATTTCGATCCCTATCATCCACTGAATCTGAGACCTTTGCCTCCAGTAGATCTTCTGCTACTGTAAAAGTGAGTGATGGATGGCTATCTTAGTGCGTAGGGTAGTTAGATCAGAGCTAGAGAGACAACCTACGTTATCCTCTCTGATCTATAAAGTAATAATTTTAGGTTCCACCTGCTCAACTTTCCTGACTAGATCCCCAACCTCCAATCTGTTCCATCTAGAAAGTCAACGTCTAGCTAACTCAAGTCGTCTAGATAGCCTGTACACAGCACAACCTCTCACTGGTATGCGCCACACCTGAGTAATAATGGTCCGAGCTGATGAGTAAGAAGTCCAAAACTGCTCAAACCAAAACTATTTCCTTTGCCGCGTGACCGCCTCTATGGATATCAGGATAGGACAGTGGTCAGAAGCTATCCTTGGAAGATAAGTAACAATGGTAGAGGGGTAAATTTGAAGCCACTGGGGCATGGTCATAGCCCTATCCAATCTCTCCCAAACACGAGCTGAGCCCTAGCAGTTATTACACTAAGTAAATTGGAAACCCGAGAACCCCAAGTCCAGCACCCCAGCAAAGGAAATGAAGGACTTGAACTTTGCTATGTCTGTTGAACTAGTAAACTGCATGCCCCCTCTCTTTTCATTGGCCCCGATAATGCAATTAAAATCACCTACAATGAGGGATGGGCAACCCTAATCAAGTAGAGAGAGAATCTCTGTCCAAAGAATTTGCCTTTTCCTAAAATCAGTACTAGCATAAACTCCCGAAAGAAGCCAAGGGTCGAATGTCCCCTCAGATATGATAAGAGCAATATGTTGATTACACCGATGAAAGGCATCCACCTTGATGGAGGTGTTGCACCAGAGAGCCAAAATACCTCTAGATAGACCCATAGACTCCACAACATAAAAAGACCAAGATCTAGCCATTTATCTCCGAAACCAAGCTAAATTGTCTCCCGACAATCGGGTTTCTAAAAGAATGCATATATCAAAATTATGTAGCTACATAAGTCGCCCAAACAAGGAGCGAAACGAAGGTTTACGAGCTCCTCTAATATTCCATATAAGAATCTTCATTTGACAGATGGGAGGGTAGGGCCCCAGACTTATCCTCCAACATATTTGTATTAGGAAGGAATCTAGAAAGAGAGGTGTCAACTTCTGGCTTCTGCTTGGAATAATCCATCGCATGGGTAACCTCCATCCCTTCTCCAGTCTCAACCACCAGGAGGGCAGAGTCATGATCTGTAGATCTTGCCCCTGCCCCATAATGACTTCTGAGGGAGGAGATGATCGATTCATGGCTTCGACTCTGCATCTCAAATGGCGAGTCAAATCCATCCATCTCATCCGTAGATGACACACCCTGACCACGGGTGAGCTTAGCAGCCTTGGCAATCTGGCTAGCAGGGCCTTGGTTTGAGTCTGAGGATGTTGAGAAGATGAATTTATCATGAACACTTTTTGTTTCAGATGAAATGACTTTATCCTTTCTTTTTTATTTTTAGTAATAACACGTTTGACCTGGGTCTCGGCAGGCCTAGCCCGCTTCCATGGACCAGTGTGAGCATTCTGTTAGTAGGCTGGTCGGCCGGTTTGTCGGATCCCAAAAGGGCAAATGATTCTCATTGATTAGATTGGAATTCAGATTAGTCTGAACTTCATAGCTCTCTGTCTGAGATCCGTTCCCAGTCTCAGAGTTGAGAGCTAAAAGCCCGGCACGCCCAACTCCCCCCGGCACGCCACTCTCAACACTATTGGCCACATTCTTCCCCAATGCCTTAGAACCAAACTCAGAGGCATGGTGGTCCGACATCAAACTGAACTTCTAGAGGCGCCGATGAGCCACCTTCGCCGGCACTTGCCACCTATCCGTCGGTCCAGGGATTGCACCATGATCAGAACCGGAGAGAGGTTTCCCCCTACTCTCCATCGCTTGCCCTTGGGTAGATATGCGTTGTCTCAGGGCTGCCATCCATGGCCCAAACTTAGCTCCAACCGAGGATGTCTCCATCTTCGGCATAGAGGAGCAGGAACCGTAGAGGTGCAAGGATCCATACCTAGGGCAAATCCCATCCAAATGTTCATAAGCATACTGTTGCCAGAATGGTGCGTAACTACCCCTAACTCTGACACCCGGCCGAAGAGGATGGCGCAGGTCTACACGAACACATGCCCTGGTGAAACCTCCTCTGCTTCTCTCTTTGGTTTATGAATCACAGAATTCAAAGTGCCCTGTCGGAGCAAGGATAGTCCTTAGAATTTCATCCATCCAAAACTCCATCGACAGGTTTCGAAGCCTCACCCAAAGCAGAGCCATAGCCAGCGAATCGGCCGACGGGATAAATTCAGGTGACGAGTCCTCTGTTGCAATAGGTTGCCCATTGGCAATCCATGGCCTTCGCAGTACCACCTCCTTGGTATTGTGGTCAACAAACCTGAAGGTGTAACACCTATGGGACAGACACAGAGCATTGATATCACTGGTGATTCCAGCTCTTCGAAACTCCGAATGATAACTTCCAAAGGAACCCATCGGTGGAAGCTCCTAGCTATGATGGCTCTCTCGTCCCATCCATAGGTTTCAACCTCCAGAGCCTTGGTGGATACTTGGATAACCTCCAAAAATTGCACCTCCAGCTCCGCCACCTCTGCCGATGATGGAGACAGAGCAACTCAAACGAAACGGGTTTTAGCATTCTGTCTCCAAAGCGTTCGGGTTGCCTTACTTCTATCCATTGCAGGGGGATTATGAGGGACAGTGCTCTCCATAGTCCAGTGAAGTCAGACACCCAATCATGGCGAAGTTTGTCAAAGATCAAGCAACCAGCCCACCGAACATGAATCTTACAGCAGAGAACAGAGAAAGCAACAAGTTGGGCCAGGAAGTAAGTGAATTGAACTTTAGGAACAATACGGAGAAGATTAGCAATGCATGATATAATGGACGGCTCTTGGGATGATGAACGGCTTATGCATTTGATTAATTGGTTTGGGTTGGTTGCTATCTTTTCACTCCATTAAATGGTGAAAAAAAAAAAAAAAGCCTCAAGCTTCACCGTGCACCTGAAAGGAAAGTTAAATGACTTTATTATATTAGATGGCCAGTAATCCATATATTACTTCCTATATCACATTCAATTTAGTGTCCAGTTAGCATTTGGTTCTAGCAAATTTCAGTTTCGGGGATAGCTGAGTTCGGAGATCGTCAGACTGAAGATCTCAAGGTCGCTTTTTCGATTCACGCTCACCGCAAATTTATTTTCTTTTGATAAAAAGATGTTTTAATCTTTTTTTTTTGTGATATTTGAGGGCTAGCATCTTTATATCAAATTTAAAATAAATATATTTTAATTTTTGGCTTTCAATTTTTTTTGGTATTCAAAAATAAATATTTCTATTTTATTTTATCTTATTTTTAATGTTAAAGAAATAACTTTTCATTTTTTGTTTTAAAATTTTTAGAATAATCTTTTGTTTTTGGAAATAATAGAATTGAAATTGGTAGTTTTTTTATCTATTATACTTATCGTTGTCATTTTATTTAATTAAAATGACATATAAAATGATTAATACTTTCAAATAACTATTTTTTTATCCTTTAAGAGCTGATCCTTATCTTTATATCTTTATAATGACTTACTTGGCATTGAAGGAAGCTGCAATAAATAGGTTGCGCTTAGATCTAAATTATGGTATGATCATTGTTGCTGCAAAAATTTATTCTTCAAATTGGGGTGGTGCACATCAAGATCCGAATAGCGCACTTTCATTCGAATGGACCTGCAAGGTAGTCATGCAGAAATCACAGAAGATGGTCCTGCGGAAGATCCTCTGACACTCAAGTCAGTTAAGATTCTGATCAAATAGATAAGAGAAGAAGGCTACAGTATAAGGATCTTCCTCTTGAGATAATTTTTCAAGAGCAATGACCTTGCTAGAGTTATTTTTTGGGCTTAGATTGCCTTCGAGAGCGTACCTGAGGGTTCTGTGACTTGGTTTTGTACGCTGCCAAAGAGGTGAGTCGTTACCTAATTTTTTGGGCATGTTTTAGCGAGTTGACATTGATAAGGCCGGAATCCAACGGTTACAAGGATCGGCAGTTGATGAAGCTTACGGGTTTTATTAGCTTCCCGTTGATCATGGACGAAGTGTTGTATTTAGCTTCCATTTCTATTTTGGAAGGCTTATTCTGCGATTCTTTTGATTATGGTGGTTCATCCTTCAAGATATCTTACGTGGTTTAAAGCAGCAATGGTGTTTATGTTGAAGGAATGAAGATCGATCCTAGTGAGGTACTAAGATAGCTCGGTCCTGCCAAGGTTCGGATATAGCTCAGCCCTTTTGAGGCACTGAAATAGCTCGGCCCTTCCGAGGTACTGAGGTAGCTTGGCCCTGCCGAGGTTCGGAGACCATCTCTGGTGTTGGCGTCGAGACCGATGATGGCGTTGATACTAACTCTGGTAAGGAGACCGACTTCGAAATCGGTGTTAGGACTGACTATGGGCCAAGTCGGTGCTAAGGCGACTTGGTGTTTAGGGCCACTTCCGAAGATGAGACTGCTTAGAGGCTGAGGCCGCCTCAACTTCCCCCATTAACTCACACGCGGCTTCATCAGCCGTATCATATGACAGTTTGTCTTTTCTAAACATGATAGTTAACGAGTCAGGAAACCAAAAGTGACTCTAACCTTTTTGTCATATACACGGATATTGGCGCAATGACAATTTTATACCGCACCATGCCCCCCACTCTCTAGTTTGAAGCAAAAGTTAGGGCATAGGGAGTAGAGTTTCTAATGGCTTAATTCGATTGGAGAAACTTTTTGGCCGTATCAAGAATTGCTCGGCCATACCGAGGTTCAAAAAGAATCTTACTCGCTCCGTCAGGGTGTGGAGACTTTTGCTCGAAAAAATTTTACTTGCCTGCAAGGTATGGAGAATATTGCTCGGCCATGAGTTATGGAGAAAAGTTGCTCAGCCGTGCGAGGTTTGAAGAAATGTTGCTCGGCTATGCCGAGGTTTGAAGAAAGTTGCTCGGCCGTGCTGAGGTTTGGAGAAAAGTTGCTCAGCCATGCCGAGGTTTGAAGAAATGTTTTACTTGGTCCTGCCAAGGTTCGGAGAAATTTTTTACTTAGCTCTGCCAAGGTTCGAAGAATGTTGCTCGACCCTGCTAAGGTATGGAAAAAAATTTTACTTGGTCCTGCCAAGGTTCAGAGAAAAAGTTGCTTGGTCGTGCCGAGGTTCGAAAAAATGTTTTACTTGGCCCTGCCAAGGTTTGAGGAAATTTTTTACTTGGCCCTACCAAGGTTTAGAGAAAAGTTGCTTGGCCGTGCCGAGGTTGGGAAAAATGTTGCTCGGCCCTGCCAAGGTATGAAAAAAAGTTGCTCGATCGTGCCGAGGTTCGGAAAATTTTTACTTGGCCTGCCAAGGTTCGGAGAAAAGTTACTCGTCATACCGAGGTTGAAGAATGTTGCTCGGCCTTGCCGAGGTTTGAAGAATGTTGCTCGGCCCTGCGAGGTATGAAGAAATTTTTTTACTTGGCTCTGCCAAGGTCTGGAGAAATTTTTACTTGGTCTTGCCAAGGTTCGAAGAAATGGACCCATAGGTCAATAATTGGCAAGACCTGCCTTTCATCCATAACTCAAGAAAAATATTATTCAATAAGAAATATTTGAATTGTAGAGTAAAGTTTTATTACAATGAGCAAAATGGCTCGGTTAGGTATACTTCACTAGTAATAACTCGGGGTTTAATCTATTCCATGTCTTGGGATACTGCATCCCTTGAAGGTCTTTATTGCTCGGAGATGATCTAAGTTTCATATCTTGGGGATATTGTATCTCTTAAAAGTCTTCATTGCTCAGAAGTGATCCGAGTTTCATATTCTCGGGGCACGGTATCTCTTTGATGTCCTCATCTGAAGAGGTGAGCCCCTCGCACCGAACCCTTTCAAACTGGTTCTCCTCTTCGCTTGGCCATACATGGTAGGCGTGGCTAATCATTTTAATAGCGCCAATCGCTAGTAGGTTCGGCGCACATAGTTGTCGTTGCAACCCATCATCCTGAGCAGTAGGAGAGACAGGACGGGGGATCGCGGCTGCTGCGTTGAGTCATGGCGAAAAAATACTGAAGGTAAGAGCGAGATCGACGGGATATGGGTAGGCTCCTATCTCGTCCCTCCGTGGTGCCAGTTCAACATCCTTATGGTCGGGCTATCGCGAGAGGCTGGTGGCTTCTAGTGGATTGGGTGGAGGGACCACAGGTGGGATTAGGGTGACTATTCCATCGAAAAGATGCTGAGTGGGTGCAGCAAAAAGAAAACCCCCAACCCCTGTACCAGTTGTAGCAGGGCTTGAACTAGTCGGACCAGCATGGCAAACTGGTCCTGTATGGTCGGAGATGCTGGCGGGGAGAAATCTTGGTTGGCAATGGCTATGAAGGTGTTGTATGTTGATGTGATTAGGCCTTTGAGAAGCGGCCTGATCAGGAGCATCTGTGACTGCTCGCTTACGATTACCATTGAGGAATCGTCCTTCTTGTATGGAACATTGTCTCCTTGATTTCAAGTTTTCAGAGGAACTTGGGGCCCTCCTCTAGCGCCAATCTATTGCTGCAAAAATTCGTTCTCTAGCTTGGGGGCGATGCACGTCAGGATCCAGGTAACGCTCTTCCATCCGGATGGACCTGCAAGGCAGTCTCATGCAAGATCATAGGGGTGGTCCCTGCGGAAGACCCTCCGATGCCCAAGTCAATAGAGATTCTGAGCAAACAGATAAGAGGAAAGGCTGATCTTCCTCCTTGAGATGATTTTTAGGAGCAATGACTTTTGCTAGAGTTATTTTTTGGGCTTAGATTGCATTCGAGAGCATAGCTAAAGGGTCCTGGAACTTGTATTTGTATGCTGCCAAGGAGCTGAGCCGTTACCTGATTTTTTGGGTACGTTTTAGGGAGTTGGCATCCGATAAGGCTGGAATCCCAACGGTTATGGGGATCGGCAGTTAATGAAGCTGACGACGTTTTATCGGGAATTTGGAATTCTGTTGATCATGGACGGAGTGTTGTATTTGGCTTCCATTTTTGTTTTAGGAGGCTCATTCCGTGATTCTTGCAATCAGGATGGTTCATTCTTCGAGATATCCTGCATGGTTTGAAGCAGCAATGGCGCTTATGTTGAAGGGATGAGGATCAATTCTGGCGAGGTACTAAGATAGCTCGGCCTTGCCGTGGTTCGGATATAGCTCGGCCCTTCGAGGCACTGAGATAGCTCAGTCCTTTTGAGGTTCGAAGATAGCTCGATCCTTCCGAAGTACTGAGGTAGCTTGATCCTGCCAAGGTTTGGAGACCATCTCTGATGTTGGCGTCAAGACCGATGATGGTGTCGTTACTAACTCTGGAGTCAGTGAGGAGACCGACTTCGGATTGGTGCTAGGGCTGACTATGGGGTCGAGTTGGTACTGAGGCCGACTTGGCGTTTGGGGCCGCTTCGGATATGAGACCGCTTTGGAGGTTGAGGCCACCTTAACTTTCTTCATTAATTCACACGCGGCTTCATCAGCCTATCATATGGCAGTTTATCTTTTCTTAAACATGATAATTAATGAGTCAGAAATCAAAAATAGCTCTACCTTTTTATTATATACATAAATATTGGCCTAATTATAACTTTACACCGCATCAAAAATAGAACGTGAGAAGACCAAAATCTAGTATAATTTATTTTAGTCGCAATCATTTGTAGCTTGAACAATGATGCCACTATTTTTCATGTAATGAGTAGTAGGCTTACCATCCAATTATTTTTTTGCAAAACCATTCTCGTATGCAAATTATTATTTTATGCAAGCCATATGAATAATTTAATTTTCTCTTACATGGTTGCCTTCCAAATTACTTCGCAAGAAAGTCAGTAGTAAAATTGTCAATTTTTTAAGCCACCACGTTAGCATGTATGCAATTCTAGGGAGTTTGGTAGATGACAGAAGGTCCTCCGCTTTTTAGCTGTCATGATTCTTGAAGAGAGAGTGGCCCTTGCAGACTTGCAGTCTCATATTCCATCTCGGGTGGCCGCTCCTCGGTTTCTTTGTTTTGTTTTTTCGACTAAAGAAAAAGGAAAATGTTTGTGCTTGATTCTAGTGACTTCATTCAAAAGAGAAGGATGCGATCATCACTAAGACATTTGGTTTATTCTTCAGGTACAGGATTCAAATTTGATATATCTAACAAAAAGTCAACTTAACAGCTAATTAAATTACAGCTTCAATGATTCATCGCTTCGAATTTTGAAGTTAAAAGAAAAAAAAATTCATGATCTATTGTACTTTAAAAAAATATTTTTTAATCTTTCAAAATTGACTCGCATTAAAATAAAGTCATCATCCGTTTGAAAGGAGAGAGAGAAAGAAGGATGCGATCATCATGGCATCAGATGGCTCTATAGTGAATTAATATTTGGATAAGCGAAGTTGATATTGTCCACGAATTTGACTGCCTCTGGATGGCATTTCTAGCATGACTTCAATTACTAAACTAGGTGTGGATGTCTCGAATGAACTGACACGTGGCCAGAGATCAATGTCAACTAAAATTCTGAACGCCACGTGTACTTAATCTACTGCAGCCCAGTCATGCAGCGTGTTAAGATGCAATCAAGTCGTCTTTATGGCTTGCTTGATTTGCAAATAAACTGAATTAAATTGGAACAAGTTTACCCATCTAATAATTTGCACAGGTTAGCATAAATTAGGTGTGGATGGAGAGAGGACTTGGGCTAGGTCTTAAAATATCATATTGGGCGACGAAGCAAGCGATAGCACTTCTGCGCTGTATATATTGATTCAGTAAAATTCGTGGACGTTTTAGGGGTAAAAAAACAATTACAACATAAATACTCTTACAACTAAGCCCCCAGTAGGATACATAATTTACACCACCCTCACCTCCTCGCCCGCTTCCTAGAAGACGACGTCGGAGGCTTAGCAGGCGCTGCCTCCGCCTCCTCCCGCGCCTTCTTCGCCGAGGGCGGGGTAGGAGGAGCCGCCGCCCTCTTTGGCGGTCTCCCAACGCTCCTCTTCCCCGGAACGTTCGGCTCTGGTGCTTTCTTCGCGTAGGTGGCGCGCCTCCCTGGCGGGAGCCCTGGTCCTTCCGGCCATCTCCTTTTCCCGTTTTCTTCTGCTCCGATCCTCTTCCGCTGCCCCCGGAGGACGATCCCTTCAACTTCTCCAGCAACAACCCATTGGACGAGGGCGAGCTCCGCTTCATCCGGTTCAAGAAACTCGCGGCGCTCCGCTTCTTCTCCATGGACGCTGCGGCCGCCCCGCCGCCGCTCTTCTTGTCCGCCTTAACAGCCGTCTCCACCGCTGTGCTCTCCGCAGGCTTGGATTTATGGCTCGGAGCGAGAGCGGAGTTCGGGCTCTTTCCGACCGCCGAACCTCCTCCAACTCCTGCCCTGTTTCCGCCGCGGCTCGTGTTGGACCTCAAGCCTCTTGTCGCGGATCTTTCTTTGGTATTATTACTCTTTTTGGAGCTGAGGTTTTGCTCTTCGCTCTCCCGCTCCTTCCGATCCGAATCATGCTTCTCGTCCCTCTCCTCCTTCTTGGCCTTGGTGGAGATGGAGCTACGCTTCCGGCACGCGATTATAGGAGCCGAGGAAGAGGGCTTCTCGAGTAACGAGCCGGCCAGGTCCGGATCCTTCTTGAACTTCGGCACGACCTGCTTCGGCTGAGGGGGAGGGGACGGGGAAGGAGGCGCGGGCGGCGCGGACTCCACCGCCGCGGGTGGCGGTCGGGCAAGCTTCCGGATGGTGGCGGCGATCTCCTTGCTGACGAGCTGCCGGAGTTGGACGGCCGCGGTGGCCTCGGGAGATTCTCTGGGGTAGAAGACGATGGCGTTGTTGCAGAGGAGCAGCAGGTCGCGGAAGAACTCCACGTTCGCGTACGCCCTCCCGTCTCCGCGCTCCAGCTTCGCTCGCACCATCTCTAGGTCCACGTGTTGCCGTATCACACTCCGGTATCGACCACTTTCCTGAAATTTTTAAATAAACAATATTAATTAATATCTCGTAAAGAATATTACTGCACAAGACCGATAAATGGAATAGAATAATAATAATAATAATAATAGAGTTTTAAATGCAGACGCGTCCCTATGGATGCAGGACGCCTTACACGTACGGCTGTGATATCATCACTCCGAAATTGGGACCCCAAAGGAAAGGTGACACCACACACACTACGAGGATCTACCGGGTTTTCAAATGGACGCAGATAAGAACGGCCTCATTCAAAAGAATATAAAACTGTCCCGATCGGAGTCACAATAACCGTTCGATTCGAGATCACAACAACCCGTCCTTTAAAGTTGGCCGCATGAAAAAGTCCGCATCCATGATTGAAGGCAGAGGAGGCCATAGCAAAAATCCCAGCTCGATTTACCTCAGGGGCTCCGGATAGATATCACCTCGCACACGGCATGACCTCTCGACCAGCGTCAATCAGTAACTGTATGCGGCGGAAAACTTCTTCGCGGTTAGCTCGACTACGTGGCAGCACCCGATTGGCCAAGGCAGCAACGCCACCCATTCTGCCACGTAGACATGCTTATCTTTCAGCTGCGTTTGAAGTGGGAGCCCTCCAGGCAAGCCTTTTAGGTAGAGAGGATCGATCGCTTCTGCACAAATCTTGGCGATCATCTCCCTTAACGCTAATCTCAAACTTCGGAGTGCACAGCAGCTCACCTACGAAGTCTGATTGATAGGCCAACGTGATATTAAAAATATCTTAAGAGACATGTGTCCGGTTTACATTGCTGACACCTCAATCCGACGGCTATGATTCATATAACATGGGAATCAAGAAGGAATACAGACAGAGTTAAGTCGACTAAAGGCTAAGCACGAGCGAGTCACGATATTATGGGTTCAAAATCAAATATTCAAATATCGCGCGTTAAAATCCAACGAGTTTCTAAATTATTTATTCCTCGCTTTGTTTAATTGGAAAAGGCTGGTGGTTACCAGGCGCCGAACACGGTGAATTTTATTTTCTTTACGGAGAAGGGAAGGGAATTCCTACTGATCGGAAAAAGTACGCGAGAAGTTGAAAATACCTGGCTCTCGAGCCGGCGCTCGAAAATGGAACCGTACTTGTGCGACCGGATAATCTCGAGGAAGGACACCAACGGCTGTGATTCAGCGGCAATCCGCTTAGCGACGAGGGAGTCCTCGTCCGCCTCCTGCTCGTCGCCGCCGCCGCCGCCGCTGCTACCGGACGCCTTCCTCCGCCGCCTCGACGGGCTGGCGGAGCTCTGGACGTCGCTGCTTTCCTTCTCCCCCTCTGTCTCCGCCTCGCCACCCTTCGACTCGGCTACCGACTCGCCGGACTCGCCCGTCTGCGGCCGCGGAAGGTCCACCTCGGCCGCTGCCGCCGCCGACGCTGCCGCGCCTTTCGCTATTGTGTCCGAGCTGCCGTGGTAGGATCCCTCCCCGGCGACCTTCTCGCCTCCACCGGCAGCCGGATCGGCCTCCCCTCCGCCAGATCCGGGATCCTCCTCCGGCTTCCCGTCCCCCCCGCTGGGTTTTCCCTCCTCCTTCGGATCGGTCGAGTTCGACTCCTTGCAGGACCTGCCGGAATCTCCAGCGGACGACCCCGGCGATTCGCTCTTTTTTTTCTCCTCATCTTCCGGACCCTCCTCTCGCCCGTCGGATTCCGTCTCCCGCACGCTCCGTTCGCGTTCTTCTTTAAGCCTTTTTACCTTTAATTGCAGCGTGCTGACAAAATTTTAAAAATTAAGAAAATAACTAATCAAATTCAATATCTCAAACGTTGCAAGCCCTCAAACCGTTGGATTCCCATCCAACGGCACTAAAAAGATTAACAAAACTCCAAGCACGGGTTGGATTTATTCTTTACACAATCGAAAGATCGTATCGTTCGACCTCCCGCCGGAGCTCGGCCACGCGAAGCTGCCGGAGCTCCTCAAGCCAGGGGACTGCCGCCGCTGCGGAGCCATCGCCGGCTTCGGCGGTGCCGTCTTCGTCGGCGCCGTCGACCCCGGCGGCAAAGGCGAACCGGCGTTGGAGGTCGCGGTAGCGCTGGCGGCAGCTCTGCGGGGTGAGGAGGTGGGGCAACGGGCTCCGGGCCTGCACCTCCATGGCGACGGAGTCCCAGCTCCCGGTGCCATGGCGGTTAACGGCACAGGCGAGGAGGAGCTCCTCCCACGTCCCCCAGATCTCCCGTTCCGGATCGCCCGATCTTGCCATCGACGACGCTCATCTCGCCGCCTCCATCGTCGCCTCCGCTGCGAGTCCTAGGGTTTCCCTTCCTCTTCCTTCCGTTTCTAAGTTTTGGTTTCGTTCTCTTTTTTTTTCCCTTTTTTTAATTAATGATATATTTCTTTCTTCTATCTTCTACCCCCTTTCTTGGTTGGGGTATATAAAAAGCTTCGATAATAAGTACGCAGGTTCTCGGAGCTAGGTATTTCTTCTTTTTCTAATGACGAAATTACCCCTGTCCGCATAGAGAATTGCCCGATTGGCTTTGGGGTTTTAAAGTGCTCGGCGAGCGGCTTCGAGACGGAATGACGGAAATGGCCTTATTGGTGTTTCTTTATTTGTCGTTTTGTTTTCGGTGGTAAAATATATGCGATTTGGTTTGGAGTGGGATGCAGGTCCTTCCAGCGCTCTGCACCGTCCGATCGGTGGGCCTTCTAGGCCATTGACTAACGATTAATTTGTTTGGACAAATCCGGTGGAAGGTGTAGAACGGAGAATATCCGACGCAGCAAATCAAATTTCGACAACGTATAAAAGCTCTAACTACGTTGCTCGTTGAATATTTTATTTTTACCTTACGGAGGTTCTTCCGCTTCGTTGATTTGTGCTGCTGAAAGTTATAGACACCAAAGAGGGATGGGTGTACGTGTTCGCTGCTTACATTATATACCTAGTTATTGTATTTGGTGTGTTTCTTGCGTTGCCGAGAGATTGGGATTAGTTTGATGTTTGTACTTGATCGAATGTGATCAAGATGATGTAATAACTTTTTCAATTTGGATATCAGCAAGGAAAACATGGGGGTTGATTAATTTTGGCACAACTCTCAATGTGGATTATGGTGACTATTATGGAAGACTAAGAAGGGGTTAAGACCAAGATTTAGTGCATTTAAGTTTTAATTCAGTATCAAAACGTTAAAAAGCCATAATTTCTAGTCCAAAAAGAATTGGATGGTTCATTTACAGCTAAAATTCATGCAAAAGATCTCAAGCATTTAAGTCCGATTTCTTTAGCATAAAAGAGAAAAATTTTACCTTCTTCTAATTAAGAGAAAAAATGGATCTCTTTGGTATATTAAAGAATTTATGTAAAGTAAACATTCTACTTTTGACATACTGAAATTTTAAAAAGAAAAGAAATAGAGGAAATAGAAGGATTACATTCTATTTTTTTACTTAATAAAGCTTAAAAGTGAAATTTTTTTATTAAAAAATATAAATGCTACTTTTTCACTAATGATAAGTGATGTGGCTGACGTAGCCACGAGGGCAATTATGGCAAAATTAAAATCTTAAGGCGGCTCCGCTCCGGCATTTTCAAGTCGGCACCGACCTTCCCTGGTCGGCCCTGCTCGGCCCCGGCATCTCCAAGTCGGCCAAGTCGGCCCTGACCTTCCCTGGTCGGCCCCGCCCCAACATCTTCAGGTCGGCCGAGTCGGTCCTGCACGACCTCGGCGCCCTCAGGAGGGTCGAGGTTATCTCAAGTCAGCGCAGAACGGTCCTGACTGTTACGCCGCCGTTCTTCTGACCCGCGCTGCCTGGCATCCCAGGCCCAACTACCCACTAGCCACGCCGCTGATGGGACTGGACCTAACTACTTGTTAGCCCCACTGACTGATGGGACATAGCTCACCAACCGCCGTTTTCCCTCTCCTATAGGACAGGACCCACCAACCAACCCAAATTCATGCAACCCCACGAACCCCGCGAACATTCCTTTCTTACGGAACTCCACGTGGTTGTGCAGGTATCAACCCCCTATAAAAGGGTAAGTCCACTCAGGAATAAGGTATGAAAAACTCATACACTCGCTACCCTGATACCCAAAAAGGGATTCCCCCTTTTTGAGGACTCATTTTTTCTCCCCAGAGCTCGTCCGAGCTCTCCCTTAGCTGTGACCTCAGTTACTGACTTGAGCGTCGGAGGGTCCCCACCGAAGCATCCCTCCGGTCTTGGGACTTTTTGCAGGCCATCTGATCAGGCGTGTGATCGCGGATTAAGCAGCTTTCTTCTCTCGACGTTCAAGACCGGTGACCAGGCGTCATCAGATTGGCGCGCCAGGTAGGGGGAAGGCAAGCAAAGAAGGCCCAAACCCTACAGTATACTTCTCTTTCTCTCTCTCTCCCAACAATGGTGATGACACGAGCTCAAGATGCCTCAGTCAGTCACCCCGAGGGCATCTTCCCTCGGCTAAGCAGCAAGAGACCAACCTCCCTTACGCTGATCCTCCTGTCATTTCCCCTCAACCGAAGCGGCTGCCCCGGCTGCGGAGCAGCTGGCAACTCTCACTCAGCAAGTTCAGACCCTCACCACCATGGTTCACGGACTTCAGCAGCAGCAGTCCGCGGCCACCCAGCATCAGACCGCTCCCCCTGCTAGCCAGCAGTCTGCGAGGGGAGGTTCTTCTCAGCGAAAGGCCGGTCGTCTCCGGGCTTCTCCAAGGAAGCCTCGCCGTGAGCCCCCCAAGCGGCCGCGATCTCCAGATTGTGGCCCGGGCAAGTTTCCTCCAGAGCCATACTGCCAGAAGGAACCAAAGCGAAAATCCCACCTTTCGCGTCCTCCTTCTTCTTCGTCTTCCTCTTCTTCATCCTCCGAGCTGCTTCGGAGGGCCCCGACGATTCAGCCGTTAGGCAGAGGAGTGCCTAGACGAGTACAACCGGCGACTAGACGAGCTCACCAGGAAGATCAACAACCAACCGGAGAAGGAATAAGACACCCATCCTCCATATACTCACCGAATACTAGAGGAGCATGTCCCCTCTAGATTTCGATTCCCCCAGATAGATCCGTACGATGGTATGATGGATCCTCTCGACCACCTCGAGAGCTACAAATCCATGATGCAAGTCTAGGGTGCCTCAGACACCCTTCTCTGCAAGGCTTTCCCCGCCACTATACGGAAAGCCGCTCGCGCCTGGCACTCGCGCCTGTCCCCTCGCAGCATCAACTCTTTTCGAGAACTGGAAAGGGCCTTTCTGGCACATTTTGATGCTTGCCAGCGGATTCTGAGGGTCGGATAGCCTCTTCTCCGTGCATCAGAAGGAGGGGGAATCACTGCGGGACTTCGTGTCCCGGTTCAAGACCGCCACCCTCGAAGTTTATCACCTCGACGACGCGGTGGTGACGCTGGCGCTGAAGCGGGGACTCCTCTCGTCCTGCTTTACTTTCTCTCTGGACAAGAAACCCCCGAGTTCCTATTCCGACCTCCTCCTCCGGGTCCAGAAGTACATCCGCACGGATGAGGCCGACCTCACCCGCCGGGAATCATCAAGGAGCTCCAGCCGCAAGCCTGCTCGCCCTAAGCCGAACGGGCCCCCTCATCACCGGCGGTCTGACCCGCCTCACCGATCCAACAACAGGCGTCGAAGCCCCATCCCCGATGAGAGCAAGCTCACGCCTCTTCTCGCTCCTCGATCTCACATTCTGATGGAAATCGAGGGCGAGCCTTATCTCCAGCGCCCTCTCCTATGAAGAAAGGTCTTCCCCGCAACAAGAGTCGTTACTGCCGATTCCATCGGGATTACGGCCACGACACCGACGGCTGCTTCAGCCTGAAGCGAGCCATCGAGGAGCTCATCCAGCGGGGCTACCTTGGCAAGTATGTTCAGAAGGCGCCGCAACCGCTGCCGGCACTCATGAGACCCCCGCCTGCTCAGGCCGCTGTCGATAACACCCCCACGGAGCGGACAGTTGGAATGGTGTCTTGGGGAGTGGCTTCCGCGTCTAAGCGATCGAGAGGGAGGAGGCATCGGTAATGTAGTTCTTGGGGAGGGATCGGCAAACATTGATAACGTAAACAATGAAGGCATCGTCGTCTCCATGACGATCGACAAGCACCATGTAAAAAGGATATTGGTTGATAGTGGCAGTTCAGCTGACATCCTTACTTATGACGTTTTTGTTCGGATGGGATTGTCTCTAGACTCTCTTCAGCCTATGGCAACTCCTTTGGTCGTATTCACCGGGGATTCGGTAAGGGTTGAGGGTGAGATACCCTTGCCTGTGGCAGCCGGAACACCGCCATGCCAAAGCACAGTGATCATGAAGTTCCTGGTCATGCGGGTCCCCTTGGCTTACAACACCATTCTCGGGTGCCCAGGCTTAAATCTATTGAATGTGGTTATCTCCACCTGGTGCCTGTTGGTGTAGTTCCTTACTAGCGAAGGAGTTGGGGAGATGAAAGGAGAGATCGGCTCAGTTCTGCCCTGCTATCACACGGCGTCAAGCCCCTTGGAGGCCGAGCTGGTCCCAGAAGCACCTAACCTCAGGGAGTCCAGGAGGAGAGGGGAGCCGGCCAAGCACCTCCTGACCTTTCCCCTTGGGGACGATCCGGCGAAGACCGTGCGCATCAGTGGACTCCTCCCCCTGGAGGATCGCGATCGCCTCCTAACTTTCCTGCGGGCCAACTGATACGTTTTTGCTTGGTCAGCGTCTGAAATGCCCGGTATTCCTCCAGAAGTAATCACCCACAAGCTCAACATCGATCTGAAGCACCTTCCAATCCGCCAGAGGAAGAGGAGCTTCGCTCCCGAGCAACAAAAGGCCATCGATGAGGAGGTTAACAAACTGCTCAGTGCCGGCCACATCCGAGAGGCACATTACCCTAGCTGGTTGGCAAATGTGGTCATGGTACGAAAGGCAAACGGAAGCTGGAGAATTTGCATCGACTTCACCGACCTCAACAAGGCATGTCCGAAAGACAATTTCCCCCTGCCAAGGATAGACCAGCTGGTAGATTCCACTTCCGGCCATGAGCTCCTCAGCTTCATGGACGCCTTCTCTGAATATAATCAAATAAGGATGGACCCCAGCGACGAAGAGCACACATCCTTTGTGACAGAAAAGGGATTTATTGCTACAAAGTGATGCCCTTCGGTCTCAAGAACACGGGGGCGACCTATCAAAGATTGATAAACAGAGTGTTTCAGGATCAGTTAGGCCGGAACATGGAAGTCTATGTGGATGATATGCTGACCAAGAGCATCCGCGCTTCTGATCATGTCTCCGATCTAGAAGAAACCTTCAACAACCTCCGCCGCTTCCAGGTCAAGCTAAACCCCAAGAAATGTGCCTTCGGGGTCACAACAGGCAAGTTTCTGGGTTTTATGGTGACTCAGTGAGGGATCGAGGCAAACCCAGAGAAGATCAGCGCCATCCTCGACATGAGGCTACCATCCAGCAAGAAGGAAATGCAGCAGCTAACGGGGAGGGTGGTGGCTCTAAGTCATTTTCTCTCCAAATCAGCCAAGAAATGCTTGCCCTTCTTCAAGGCTCTGCAGAAAGTAAACAGCTTTGAGTGGACAGACGACTGCCAGAAAGCCTTTGACGGGCTGAAAGTGTTTCTGTCTTCTCCGCCGCTCCTGTCTAAGCCAAGAGACGGGGAAAGTCTCTTCCTCTACCTAGCTACTTCTTCGGAGGCCGTTAGCTCAGTCTTGGTGCGTCTCGACGCTAACGAGACCCAATGGCCTGTTTATTATGTGAGCAAGGTGCTTCATGATGCGGAGGTCAGATACTCCAAGATAGAGAAAATTATTTTCACCCTGATCGTCTCCGCCCAGCGTCTCCGCCCATATTTCCAAGCCCATCCTATTATGGTGCTCACGGACCAGCCTCTCGAGCCATCCTGGCCCGTCCGGACACCTCAGGCCGACTCACCAAGTGGGCCATCAAGCTAGGAGAATTTGACCTCTCCTTCCAAGCACGGCCAGCCTTGAAGTCCCAAGTCCTGACCGATTTCCTAGTCGAGTGCACCTGGGCGGATGAGGAGACCAGGGAGGTTTCCGTGGAGCAGCATGAGCCTGGGCCAAGCAGTGATGGAGAAACCTGGATCCTTCATGTAGACGGCGCGTCAAACTCTCAGGGAAGCGGCGCCGGTCTCATTATCACCGGACCGAGTGGAGAGAGAGCAGAATACGTCCTGCGGTTTCTATTCAAAGCCACCAACAACCAGGCCGAGTATGAGGCCTTGCTAACAGGATTAAGGCTAGCCCAGGAGTTGGGAATAAGGCGTCTCAGAGCTTTCACTAACTCGCAACTCGTCTCTGGACAAATCAACAGGGAGTACGAGGAGCGTGACCCTGCTATGACTCAATACCTGAGCAAGGTTTGGCTCTTGGTCTCCCCGTTAGCTTATTTCAGCATCAGTTACATTCCCCGAGTGAGAACGCCAAGGCCGACATCCTTTCCCGCCTGGCTACCACCGCCGACGGCATCGCAAGGGATG
This sequence comes from Calamus simplicifolius, assembly GCA_900491605.1. Taxonomy (NCBI): domain Eukaryota; kingdom Viridiplantae; phylum Streptophyta; class Magnoliopsida; order Arecales; family Arecaceae; genus Calamus; species Calamus simplicifolius. Next base: position 309,365 of record UESW01004255.1, read on the forward strand.
CCTACGTCGAGTACCTAGAAAGGCCCAGCATAGAAGATGATGAGGAAGTCCTCCCGCTCACCCAAGAGACTACATGGATGGATGCCTACGTCTGCTATCTCACTGACGGCGCCCTCTCTGATGACCACAATGAAGCCAAACTGCTCAAGTGGATGGCTTCAAAATTTATCCTCTTAGATAGGCGTCTATACAGGAGGTCGTTCTCCTACCCCCTGCTCAAATGTGTAGGACCCGCCGACGCCAACTACATTCTCAGAAAAATTCATGAAGGCATCTACGGAAATCACCTGGGGGGCAGGTCCCTAGCCCAGAAGGCCCTTCGTCAGGGATACTTCTGGCTTACTATGAGGGAGGACGCTGCCAAGTTAGTTCAGAAGTGCATGGTTGCCAGCACCACGTGCACATCTAACATCAGCCGTCCACCCCGCTAAGCCCGCTCTCGGCCCCCTGGCCCTTCGCTCAGTGGGGAATGGACATCCTCGGGCCATTCTGTAACATCCTGAAAACCTTGTAATCTATGGCATTTTCAGTTAAAATGAAAGTCAGAAAGTTTTCTTGATATATGGGTGTGTTGGCCTTTTGATAAATGTAAAGAGAAGAAATTTTTGGAGTAAATAAGTATATTTCTAAATGTTAATGAGTCTGATTTGAGAAATTGAGAGACTTAAGTTTAATGGGTTTAAATCACAAGAAAAATCAAGTTTAGTTTGAGTTTTATCCTAAAATGACGTTTTTAGTGGTTGGAGTTGACTCCACTCTGATAGGAGTCGACTCCGGCACGGTTTTAAGCTTTCGGCACGCTTAGGAGTCGACCCCTGCAGTGCTGGAGTCGACTCCTACCTTTCAGGAGTCGACTCCTACTTTTCTGGAGTCGACCCCTACTTCTGCTCGAGCCGACTCGCAATCTGTTCGAGCCGACTCCGCGATGGCAGGTTTTTCTGAGTTAAATCTTGAGAAATTCATATTTAATCCGTTTCAAGTCCGATTTGGATGCCGTTTGAACCGTTGGATTTCTAAAATCGAGTTCTTCAAGATGGTAAAGTCTTTTCTTAGAAATGTTACATAAAAGTATAGATTTAAGTGAAAAAGGATGATCTGGGCTATAAATCTATTAAAAAAATGCTATATCAGGGGCAAAAGGGGAAAAGGCTCCGATGTCAATTGCAAATTATGTTAAGGGCAACTTAGGAAAGAAAATATAAGGGCAAAATAGCATGGTTATAAGTGAGCCACGTGTTTTCCAAAAAGTGTGTGTTAAGAGTGTGTGAGGGTAAAAGGGAGATTTGGCATGCCTTAACCCTTAAGTTTCCTATGACTTGGTCCCCAAGTCATTAGAGAAAAAGGGGAACGTGGGTTCAGCCAGAGAAAAGAAAGAAAGAAAGAAAGAAAGAAAGAAGAGGAGAAAAGAGAGGAAAAGGAAGAAGAAGAAGAAAAAGGAGGAAGAAAGAGAAAGGGAAAGGGAAGCTTGGGGATTTGTGCTCGACTCCAGGTAAGCTATAGCTTCCCTAGGTCTTGTATGACTTTAGATTTTCTTAGATTAGTGTATTTTGAGGTAATAGTAGAAGTAATCTTGAGTAGAGATTGGGTGGAAGAAAATAATGAGATATTAGAGGATAGATCATGTAAGCATGCACGGTTCGTGGGAAGACCTCGTGTGGAGGTAATCCTAATAGCCATTGTATCTGTATGTTGGCGTAGGTCAAGAGGGTTATTCCAGGGAGCCAAAATACCAGAGTTGAGTACCAGTTGTACCAGTCGAGGAGTAACCTACTAAGGTGAGTGGATTTCTCATCTAGCAATGAGAGGTTAATTTGAGCTAGTATAATGAGATTTATACCTAGTTATGGTATGTTATGTCTGGCAGAGTATTATGTATGTTTTAAATATGAGAAATGAGAACCTAGTATATGATAATTTGATAAATGAGTTTTAAGCATATACACATAAGCATGAGTTCGATGAGGGAATTTTTAATGTATACATGGCATATTTGCATGATAAAGCTTTACAAATGATGTATGAGTCATACTGAGCATCAGGCAGCTAGGGGGCTGATCACCCTTTACACTGTACTGTAGCATGAGCATTGCACACTACTATCGAGCCGGCACCTCCTTGCGAACAGATCGTACGATGAACCCCAGAATCAGGGGTGAGTGCATGCCTAACCAGGCCAGTGGGGCTGGTTGTGAGCAGCCCGTGGGGGCATGAATCATAGCTCAGTGGAGCTGATTACTATATATAGCCCGTGGGGGCAGAGAGAAAACCCGAGGTTCCAGGGTTAAGGAACAAAGCACTTTGCCAGGTGAACCGCACGGGTAAGGGGTGCTATTTGTGCGGGGATCCTGTTGCTAGTCACGCACCCGATGAGAGTACACCTACAGAAGGGCGACTGTAGGGTGGTACCTCAGAGGCATTACACACACAGCCCAGCATCATGAGATCTAAAAGCATATGTTGTGATATAAAAAGGGCCAATGGGCCAAATAGTTATCCCGAGAGGGAGATCTTACTTGAGATGCCAGTGGGCAAGCAGATCCTGATGGGAGTCTGGGTTGTAGACAAAGAATGCATATCTTCATATTGTAATGCATGAAGTTTTATTTTAATGAGTTATCTTTCAGTGAAAAGTTATTATAGAGTATTCCAGTACTGATATGTTATTTGAAGAATAAGCTACATTTTATTTTATCTGATATCATGTTAAAAATGTACTTTGAGTTGTACAAGTTAAATAGTTTCAGCATACGATTGAAATTAAGAGGTAATGGTTCTCTATTTCTCCATAGTTAGATGGTTATCCAGTCACTGGGACTTAGGTCTCATCCCTCTATGATTTAAATGTTCTTTCAGATCAGTGAGTATTTCTGCCAGGATCACAAGATAAGCAGGACAGGACCCTTAGCTGACAAAGCTTGCTTGGATGCAAGAGTGTTTAAATGCTAGCCTTGTATATTGAGAGAGGGTGGTTTGATAATTGTATTTTGTATATGTGTATGTGTACAGTGGGATGTAATGATGTTTTAGACCTTTTTGGATATGAATACGAGACTTATGTTTTGGAGAAGATTATGAGTATGATGTGCGCACTTAGGATTTTTAATGTCGAATGTGAATGTGATCTTGTAAACTGCCTGAGGAATGTCATGAAAAATATTATCTGAGCAGGTTGATGCTTAATGTTGATTGGGTGATTTGTGAATATAATTGAGATAAAAGTGAAAAGTTTTTAACAGGATGTTTTCGTGTGTCTGCCACTTATGATAATTAGTTGGGGTTCTCTAGCTCTTTATGGAGCGCTACATAAAGACTAGTAAAACTCTATCCGATTACCACAAGTGTGCAGGTGTGCAGTCGGTGGCCCCAGAGAGGAGGGGGAGCTGACAAGTTTTGGTATCAGAGCCCTAGGTTATTAGGTCCTAGGGGAATAAGTATGAGTATGAGTCTAGGATGATTGAATGTTTTATGATTATAGCTATTGAATGATGAAACTGATGTAATGAATAATGTCTTGTAGGACGATTACTACAAAGGCATCTAGAGAGACAGAGCAATCTTCAGGCAGGGATAGAAGCAAAGGTCAAAGTAGATTCAGAAGGTCAGTTAGAAGAAGTCAAATTGATAGAATGGCTTCTAGTGATTCCACCGAGCCAGTATCTAAGGAGGCTAGAGTGGGGGCATCTCCAGAGCAGATGCCAGAGTCTTCTTCACAGTCTATTACCCCTGTGCCAGTAGACCCATCTCGAGAACAGACTCAGGGGCCTAGTATGTCAGAGTTGGTAGGCATGATTACTCAGGCTGTGGTAGCAGCTGTGGGTGCTAGTTCTAGCCTTCCATCTAAAAATACTGAGGTTGTGAGGAATGTGGAAAGAGCCAGAAAGTTAGGGGCTCTGGAGTTCCAGGGAACTACTGATCCTATTCAGGCCGGGGCATGGCTGCAGAGGATCGAGAGAGTATTTGATGTGATGGGATGCTCTGAGGAGCAGAGGCTGAGTATTGCCACCTTTTTACTGGAGGGTAGAGCCCAGAGTTGGTGGAGATCTATTCAGGGCAGGCAGCCCCAGGGAGTGGAGTTGACATGGGAAAAATTTAGAAGAGAATTTCATCAGCAATATTATTCTGAAATTTATAGGGATCAGAAGAGGAGGGATTTCCTTTGTCTAACTCAGGGGAGGATGTCTGTGGCAGATTATGAAGCCACATTTGTGGAGTTATCTCAGTTTGCTAGGGCCTTGGTGGCTGATGAGAGGGAGAGATGTCGACTATTCCAGGATGGGTTGAACCTCCCTATTAAAGCCAAGACCTGTATGCAGACCTACAATAATTATTCTGAGTTGGTGCAGGGAGCACTCAAAGCTGAGGAGATTGAAAAAGAATATATGAGTAGGAGGCAGGATAGAATGAAAAGAAGTGCTCCTAGTCATTCTTCTGCTCCGGGAGGGACTCAGCCATTCAAGAAACCCCAGAGGACTGGACAGTTTTATTCTGGGTTTAGAGCCCCTGGTGATGTGGGCAGAGGATCCGTATCTGTGTCAGCATCTAGCCCAGTTCAAAGAAAGCCTTATGTGGGTGTGCCTCAGGTTGCCTCCAGCAGGGTGTCTGGTGATGTAGGGGAGCAGGGTCGTCCTTCTGGTGGAGGGAGAAATATACCCCCATGTAATGTATGTGGAAAACTTCATTTGGGAGAATGTAGGAGGGGCAATAAGGGATGTTATATTTGTGGTGATCTAGGTCACCTGAAGAGAGATTGCCCTAGGAGAGGGCAGCAGGCTGGTGGGCTTCCTCAGGGGCCAGTAATGCCAAGGGGACAGCCTAGTAGGAGAGGTGATGGTAGTGTAGTGGCTTCAGCCAGTCAGGTGGGGCCTAATGTTAATCAGCCAGGAGGGTCATCCAGTATTCCGAGAGCCGAGGCCAGAGTGTTTGCCATGACCAGACAGGAGGCTCAGATTGATCCTGATGTGGTGACAGGTATGCTACCCATCGATAATCATGATGCTTATATTTTAATTGATTCTGGATCTACTCATTCATTTATCTCATGTGAGTTTGCTAAGCATCTAGTTAGAGATGTGGGCCAGTTGGGTAGTCAGTTGGTAGTATCTATGCCCGTAGGGAGGCCTTTTATAGCAGACCAAGTGTATAGAGGTTGTGATATTTCTGTGGGGAGTCAGATATTAGCAGCAGATTTGATTCCTTTGAGGTTGAAAGAGTTTGATGCCATTTTGGGGATGGATTGGCTATCTGTGCATAGAGCCAGAGTAGATTGCTTAAGGAAGGAGGTGATGTTGCAAACTTCTGATGATAGAGAAGTCTGTTTTGTTGGTGATAGGAGGGGGTTACCCTCAGGAGTGATTTCGGCTCTGTCAGCCAATAGAATGTTAGCAAAGAGATGTGAAGCCTATTTAGCTTGTGCAGTGAGCCTAGAGGGCAATGGTTTAGAGCTGACGAATATCCCTGTGGTAAGGGATTTTTCAGATGTATTTCCTGAGGAGTTGCCGAGGTTACCTCCTGACAGAGGATTTGATTTCAGTATAGATCTAGCCCCAGATACCAGACCAATAGCCAGAGCACCTTATAGAATGGCTCCAGTTGAATTGAAAGAATTGAAAAGTCAGTTACAGGAATTATTGGGTAAAGGGTTTATTAGACCCAGTATATCACCATGGGGTGCACCAGTGTTGTTTGTGAAGAAAAAGGATGGTACCTTGAGGTTGTGTATAGACTATAGACAGTTGAACAAGGTGACCATTAGAAACAATTATCCATTACCAAGGATCGATGATTTGTTTGATCAGCTGCAGGGGGCAGCAGTGTTTTCAAAGATTGACCTGAGATCTGGGTATCATCAATTGAGAATAAAGAATGAGGATATATCTAAGACTGCTTTCAGGACCAGATATGGTCATTATGAGTTCTTGGTAATGCCATTTGGCTTGACAAATGCTCCAGCTGCTTTTATGGGCCTGATGAATCAAGTATTTCAAGAGTATCTAGATAAATTTGTGATAGTATTCATTGATGACATCTTGATTTATTCTAGAAGTAGTGAAGAGCATGAACAGCATCTGAGGACAGTTTTGCAGATATTAAGAGAAAAGCAATTATATGCAAAGTTTAGTAAAAGTGAATTTTGGCTGGATGAGGTAAAGTTCTTGGGACATGTAGTTTCAGCCAAAGGTATTATGGTAGATCCTCAAAAGATTGAAGCTATAGTAAATTGGGTATCACCTACCAATCAGACTGAGGTGAGGAGTTTCTTGGGGTTAGCAGGATATTATAGAAGATTTATAGAAAATTTCTCGATTTTGGCTTCTTCTATGACTAAGCTGCTTAGAAAGAATATCAAGTTTGATTGGTCAAATGAATGCCAGAAGAGTATGGATGAATTGAAAAGGAGATTAACCTCAGCCCCAATCCTAATACTACCTGATAGTGCCAGTGATTATGTGATCTATAGTGATGCCTCATTAAAGGGTTTGGGGTGTGTTTTAATGCAGAATGGGAAAGTAGTGGCTTATATATCTAGACAGTTGAGATCCCATGAAAAGAATTACCCCACCCATGATTTGGAGTTAGCTGCTGTTATATTTGCATTGAAGGTTTGGAGGCACTACTTGTATGGAAGAAGATGCCAGATATTTACTGATCATAAGAGCTTGAAATATATTCTGACCCAGAAGGAATTGAATTTAAGGCAGAGAAGATGGATTGAATTGATTAAAGACTATGATTGCACTATTGAGTATCACCCAGGGAAAGCTAATGTTGTGGCTGATGCCTTGAGTCGAAAGTCTATGGCCACATTGGCTTCTATCAGAACCGTACAGCTACCCTTGATGATTGAGTTAAGGAGGTTAGATGCAGAACTAGCTGTAGAAGAGTCAGGAGCCTTGTTGGCTACCTTCAGAGTGAGACCCCAAATGCTAGAAGAAATAAGAGAAGCTCAGTTGCTAGATCTACATTTACTTAAAGCCAGAAATTTAATTCAGAGTGGGTCTCAGTCAGAGTTTTCTGTTAGAGGTGATGGAGTGTTATTATTCAAGGGCAGAGTTTGTGTGCCAGCTGTGGAATCAGTGAAAGATCAGATTTTAAAGGAAGCACATAGCTCAGCTTATTCAATGCATCCAGGTAGTACTAAGATGTATAGAACTATCAAACAGAATTACTGGTGGAATGGTATGAAAAAGGAGATAGCTGAGTATGTATCTAAGTGTTTGGTGTGTCAGCAGATTAAGGCTGAACATCAGTGTCCAGCTGGAAAGCTTCAGCCTCTGTTTGTGCCAGAGTGGAAGTGGGAGCATATAACTATGGATTTCGTTGTAGGACTCCCAAAGACCAGAAGGGGCAATGATGCTATATGGGTGATAGTTGATAGATTGACTAAGTCTGCTCATTTTCTGCCGATTAAGATTGTCTTTACCTTGGATAGATTAGCAGAATTATATGTGCATGAAATTGTGAGTAGGCATGGTGTGCCAGTATCGATAGTATCAGATAGAGATCCAAGGTTCACATCTCAATTTTGGGCAGAATTACAGAAAGCTTTGGGGACTAAATTGAGGTTCAGTACAGCATTTCATCCCCAAACCGATGGTCAGTCAGAAAGAACCATCCAGACACTGGAGGATATGCTGAGAGCTTGTGTCATGGAATTTTCTGGTAGCTGGGATGATCATCTACCTTTAGTAGAGTTTGCTTACAATAACAGCTACCATTCTAGCATTGATATGGCACCATATGAGGCCTTGTATGGGAGAAAATGTAGAACTCCAGTGTGTTGGGATGAGGAGGGAGAGAGAAGGCTGTTAGGCCCTGAGTTAGTGCAGCTTACAGCAGATCAAGTTAAAATTATAAGAGCTAAATTAAAGGCAGCCCAGGATAGACAGAAGAGCTATGCAGATAAAAAGCATAGAGAGGTAAAGTTTGAGGTTGGAGATAGAGTCTTTCTGAAGGTATCTCCTTGGCGAGGTATTATGAGATTTGGAAAGAAAGGCAAGTTGAGTCCCAGGTATATTGGACCCTATGAAATTCTGGAAAGAGTTGGGACACTAGCTTATAGATTGGCCTTACCTCCAGAGTTATCTCAGATTCATAATGTATTTCATGTATCAATGCTTAGGAGGTATGTGCCAGATTCCTCTCATGTGATTCAGTCTGAGACTATAGAGTTACAGGGGGATTTATCATTTGCAACAGAACCAGTGAAGATCTTGAGTAGGGAAATTAAGCAGCTCCGCAGTAAAAGAATTCCATTAGTTAAGGTGCAATGGTTAAATCATCAAAAAGAGGAGGCTACATGGGAGCGAGAGGATGAGATGAGATTTAAGTACCCCCACCTATTTGAAAATATATCTAGCTAAATTTCGAGGACGAAATTTCTTAAGAGGGGGAGAATTGTAACATCCTGAAAACCTTGTAATCTATGGCATTTTCAGTTAAAATGAAAGTCAGAAAGTTTTCTTGATATATGGGTGTGTTGGCCTTTTGATAAATGTAAAGAGAAGAAATTTTTGGAGTAAATAAGTATATTTCTAAATGTTAATGAGTCTGATTTGAGAAATTGAGAGACTTAAGTTTAATGGGTTTAAATCACAAGAAAAATCAAGTTTAGTTTGAGTTTTATCCTAAAAATGACGTTTTTAGTGGTTGGAGTCGACTCCACTCTGATAGGAGTCGACTCCGGCACGGTTTTAAGCTTTCGGCACGCTTAGGAGTCGACCCCTGCAGTGCTGGAGTCGACTCCTACCTTTCAGGAGTCGACTCCTACTTTTCTGGAGTCGACCCCTACTTCTGCTCGAGCCGACTCGCAATCTGTTCGAGCCGACTCCGCGACGGCAGGTTTTTCTGAGTTAAATCTTGAGAAATTCATATTTAATCCGTTTCAAGTCCGATTTGGATGCCGTTTGAACCGTTGGATTTCTAAAATCGAGTTCTTCAAGATGGTAAAGTCTTTTCTTAGAAATGTTACATAAAAGTATAGATTTAAGTGAAAAAGGATGATCTGGGCTATAAATCTATTAAAAAAATGCTATATCAGGGGCAAAAGGGGAAAAGGCTCCGATGTCAATTGCAAATTATGTTAAGGGCAACTTAGGAAAGAAAATATAAGGGCAAAATAGCATGGTTATAAGTGAGCCACGTGTTTTCCAAAAAGTGTGTGTTAAGAGTGTGTGAGGGTAAAAGGGAGATTTGGCATGCCTTAACCCTTAAGTTTCCTATGACTTGGTCCCCAAGTCATTAGAGAAAAAGGGGAACGTGGGTTCAGCCAGAGAAAAGAAAGAAAGAAAGAAAGAAAGAAAGAGAGGAGAAAAGAGAGGAAAAGGAAGAAGAAGAAGAAGAAAAAGGAGGAAGAAAGAGAAAGGGAAAGGGAAGCTTGGGGATTTGTGCTCGACTCCAGGTAAGCTATAGCTTCCCTAGGTCTTGTATGACTTTAGATTTTCTTAGATTAGTGTATTTTGAGGTAATAGTAGAAGTAATCTTGAGTAGAGATTGGGTGGAAGAAAATAATGAGATATTAGAGGATAGATCATGTAAGCATGCACGGTTCGTGGGAAACCTCGTGTGGAGGTAATCCTAATAGCCATTGTATCTGTATGTTGGCGTAGGTCAAGAGGGTTATTCCAGGGAGCCAAAATACCAGAGTTGAGTACCAGTTGTACCAGTCGAGGAGTAACCTACTAAGGTGAGTGGATTTCTCATCTAGCAATGAGAGGTTAATTTGAGCTAGTATAATGAGATTTATACCTAGTTATGGTATGTTATGTCTGACAGAGTATTATGTATGTTTTAAATATGAGAAATGAGAACCTAGTATATGATAATTTGATAAATGAGTTTTAAGCATATACACATAAGCATGAGTTCCGATGAGGGAATTTTTAATGTATACATGGCATATTTGCATGATAAAGCTTTACAAATGATGTATGAGTCATACTGAGCATCAGGCAGCTAGGGGGCTGATCACCCTTTACACTGTACTGTAGCATGAGCATTGCACACTACTATCGAGCCGGCACCTCCTTGCGAACAGATCGTACGATGAACCCCAGAATCAGGGGTGAGTGCATGCCTAACCAGGCCAGTGGGGCTGGTTGTGAGCAGCCCGTGGGGGCATGAATCATAGCTCAGTGGAGCTGATTACTATATATAGCCCGTGGGGGCAGAGAGAAAACCCGAGGTTCCAGGGTTAAGGAACAAAGCACTTTGCCAGGTGAACCGCACGGGTAAGGGGTGCTATTTGTGCGGGGATCCTGTTGCTAGTCACGCACCCGATGAGAGTACACCTACAGAAGGGCGACTGTAGGGTGGTACCTCAGAGGCATTACACACACAGCCCAGCATCATGAGATCTAAAAGCATATGTTGTGATATAAAAAGGGCCAATGGGCCAAATAGTTATCCCGAGAGGGAGATCTTACTTGAGATGCCAGTGGGCAAGCAGATCCTGATGGGAGTCTGGGTTGTAGACAAAGAATGCATATCTTCATATTGTAATGCATGAAGTTTTATTTTAATGAGTTATCTTTCAGTGAAAAGTTATTATAGAGTATTCCAGTACTGATATGTTATTTGAAGAATAAGCTACATTTTATTTTATCTGATATCATGTTAAAAATGTACTTTGAGTTGTACAAGTTAAATAGTTTCAGCATACGATTGAAATTAAGAGGTAATGGTTCTCTATTTCTCCATAGTTAGATGGTTATCCAGTCACTGGGACTTAGGTCTCATCCCTCTATGATTTAAATGTTTTTTCAGATCAGTGAGTATTTCTGCCAGGATCACAAGATAAGCAGGACAGGACCCTTAGCTGACAAAGCTTGCTTGGATGCAAGAGTGTTTAAATGCTAGCCTTGTATATTGAGAGAGGGTGGTTTGATAATTGTATTTTGTATATGTGTATGTGTACAGTGGGATGTAATGATGTTTTAGACCTTTTTGGATATGAATACGAGACTTATGTTTTGGAGAAGATTATGAGTATGATGTGCGCACTTAGGATTTTTAATGTCGAATGTGAATGTGATCTTGTAAACTGCCTGAGGAATGTCATGAAAAATATTATCTGAGCAGGTTGATGCTTAATGTTGATTGGGTGATTTGTGAATATAATTGAGATAAAAGTGAAAAGTTTTTAACAGGATGTGTTTTCGTGTGTCTGCCACTTATGATAATTAGTTGGGGTTCTCTAGCTCTTTATGGAGCGCTACATAAAGACTAGTAAAACTCTATCCGATTACCACAAGTGTGCAGGTGTGCAGTCGGTGGCCCCAGAGAGGAGGGGGGAGCTGACACATTCCCCCCAGTCTCAGGACAGTGGAGATTCTTGCTAGTAGCCATCGACTACTTCACCAAGTGGGTCGAGGTCGAGGCGTTGGCTAAGATCACCGAAGGTAAGGTCAAAGCCTTCTTCTGGAAGTCGATCCTATCTCACACCCTCATCATGAACAACGGTCGCCAGTTCAACAATGAAGCATTCAAGACTTTCTGTGGCGAGCTAGGCATTCACCATCGATTCACCTCTATCAACCACCCCCAGACCAACGGGGAGGCCGAGGTCATGAACCGCACCATTCTCAGAGGGCTCAGGACTCGGCTAGATGGATCAAAGGGTCGATGGGTGGAGGAGCTCCCCAGCGTGATATGGGCTTACCACACGACCCCCAGAGCCCCGACGAGTGAGACTCCCTTCAGTCTCATCTTCGGATCCGAAGTCGTCATCCCTATTGAGATCGGACTGCCTAGTCCATGCGTTGAGTCCTTCAACGAGAAAGACAATTTCACATTGATACGAGCCAACCTGGACTTTATCGATGAAGTACATGACCGGGCAAGGCTGCGTATGGCGACTTTCCGTCAACGGGCAGCCAAGTACTACAACGCCCGAGTTCGTCCTAAGGTCTTTTGCCACGGAGATATGGTTTTAAAAAAGGCTGAGGTATCTAAGCCTACGGAGGGGGGCAAACTATCCCCCAACTGGGAGGGTCCTTATCGTATCGCCGAGACACTCCACCGGAGGGCATACAGACTAGAAGAGCTCAACGGACAACCCATTCCGTGTACCTGGAACGCGGATAATCTCCGCTGATATTATCAATCATGTATCCCCCAGAATACGAGCAATAAAAGGGTCCCTTCCAATGCCACAGCCTTCTCTCCCTTGCATTCAAGGACCAGGTCTCGCAAAAGGAGATCGCCGGCATCGCAGCCTACATGACACCACTTGGCCCCGGCACGGAGGTGCCCCCGAGGCGGTTAAGACCCTAAAGTCTCCGTACCCGCCGAGTCACCCCTCGAGCGGCACACAAACTCCCGAGGTTGTTCTAAAGGAGCTTGTCGGCATCGTGGCCAACGGGACACCACTCGGTCCCAGCACGGAGGTGCTCCCGAGGCGGTTAAGACCCTAAAGGCTCCATACCCGCCGAGTCGCCCCTCGGGTGGCATACAACCCCCGAGGTGGTTCTAAAGGAGCTCGCCGGCATCGCGGCCTACGGGATACCACTTGGCCCCGGCATGGAGGTGCCCCCGAGGCTGTTAAGACCCTAAAGGCTCCGTACCCGCCGAGTCACCCCTCGGGCAGCACACAAACTCCTGAGGTGGTTCTAAAGGAGCTCGCCGGCATCACAGCCTACGGGACACCACTAGACCCTGGCACGGAGGTGCCCCTGAGGTGGTTAAGACCCTAAAGGCTCTGTATCCGTCGAGTCGCCCCTCAGGCAGCACACAAACCCCTAAGGTGGTTCTAAAGGAGCTCGCCGGCATCGCAGCCTACGGGACACCACTCAGCCCCAGCACAGAGGTGCCTCCGAGGCGGTTAAGACCCTAAAGGCTCCGTACCTGCCGAGTCGCTCCTCGGGCGGCACACAAACCCCCGAGGTGGTTCTAAAGGAGCTCGTCGGCATCGCAGCCTATGGGACACCACTCAGCCCCAGCACGGAGGTGCCCCGAGGTGGTTAAGACCCTAAAGGCTCTGTACCCGCCGAGTTGCCCCTCGGGCAGCACACAAACCCCGGAGGTGGTTCTAAAGGAGCTCACCGGTATTGCGGCCTACGGGACACCACTCAGCCCGGCATGAAGGTGCCCCCGAGGCGGTTAAGACCCTAAAGGCTCCATACCCGCCGAGTCACCCCTCGGACGGCACACAAACCCCCCGAGGTGGTTCTAAAAGAGCTCGCCGGCATCGCGGCCTACGAGACACCATTCGGCCCTGGCACGGAGGTGACCCCAAGGCGGTTAAGACCCTAAAGGCTTTGTACCCGCCGAGTCACCCCTCGGATGGCACAAAAACCCTCGAGGTAGTTCTAAAGGAGCTCGCCAGCATCACAGCCTACGGGACACCACTCGGCCCCGGCACGGAGGTGCCCCCAAGGCGGTTAAGACCCTAAAGGCTCCGTACTCGCCGAGTTGCCCCTCGGCGGCACACAAACCCCCGAGGTGGTTCTAAAGGAGCTCACCGGCATCGCAGCCTACGGAACACCACTCGGCCCTGGCACGGAGGTGCCCCCGAGGTGGTTAAGACCCTAAAGGCTCTATACCCGCTGAGTCGTCCCTCGAGCAGCATACAAACCCCTAAGGTGGTTCTAAAGGAGCTCGCCGGCATCGCAGCCTATGGGACACCACTCGGCCTCGGCACGGAGGTGTCCCCGAGATGGTTAAGACCCTAAAGGCTCTGTACCCGCCAAGTCGTCCCTTGGGCATCACACAAACCCCGAGGTGGTTCTAAAGGAGCTCGCCGGCATCGCAGCTTACGGGATGCCACTTGGCCCCGTCACGGAGGTGCCCCCAAGGCGGTTAAGACCCTAAAGGCTCCGTACCTGCCGAGTTGCCTCTCGGGCAGCACACAAACCTCCGAGGTGATTCTAAAGGAGTTCGCTGGCATCGCAGCCTACGGGACACTACTCGGCCCCGGCACGGAGGTTCTTCCGAGGCGGTTAAGACCCTAAAGGCTTCGTACCCACTGAGTCGCCCCTCGGGTGGCACACAAACCCCCGAGGTGGTTCTAAAGGAGCTCGCCGGCATCGCAGCCTACGGGACGCCACTCGGCCCCAGCACGGAGGTGCCCCCGAGTCGGTTGAGACCCTAAAGGCTTCATACTCGCCGAATCGCCCCTCGAATGGCAAATAAACCCTCGAGATGGTTCTAAAAGAGCTCACCAACCTTTACGGTCTCCAAGTCCACCGAGTTGGCCCCGACCACCACTGGTCGGTCCCACTCGACCCTGACATCTTCAAGGTTGGCCGAGTCGGCCCAGACCTTCCTCGGTCAAACCCCACTCGGTCCTCGGCGCTCTCAAGCTGATCTCGGCGCTAAGTTGCCCTTGGATCGTTTCAAGTCCTTAGAAGATTCGAGCACAAACAAATTCCCCTTCAAACGGCCTGCGACAGCTCAAGGCATCTTAAGTAACCTCCTACGCGGCTGGCTTATACCTCGAAGACGTGTCTCAACATTGGCCAACCTGATGCAACGGTTCGGCCATGGCATTGTCAACATGCGCAACACTCAGAGTTAAGGAGCACCTCAGAAGAAAGGTCCCCTCTCATCAACAGGTACGGGGCCCGTCTTATTGTTAGTTGCACAACAAAATGTTCGCCCAGAGGAAAGAAGAAACATGCAAGACAAAGTACAAAAGTATCTTCATAAAAAGCTTTTCTTCATTGATAATGAAAATGAAGTACAAAATTTGGCCCGAGGCCGGCTACAAAAAGGAAAAGGAAAAAAGAAACGGCAACTCTTCAGGGCTCGCTTGGGTCTGGCTCTCCCTCGTCGTCCTCTTCCCTCGCCGGCTCCTCATCAGATTCCCCGGGACCGATCCCCTCGAGCTCGGCGATGTCAATTTTGAGAGCCGCAGACACCTTAGTTTTGCACATGTCAAAGCCCTTGACATAATCATCGAGGCTGGCTTCGAGGACCTCCTTCTCAAACGGCGAAGACTTGTAGCTGGAGATGGTCTGCCCCGCCTCGGCCTCGGCTCGCTGTGCCCTAGCCTTGGCCTCCTAGGCTTGCACCCCGGCCTCTCTGGCTCGGCCCTCGGCTTCTTTGGCTCGTGCGTTGGCCTCGTCTGCGTAGGCCACAGCCCCAGCCTTCTCGTAGCCCGCCTCAACCGTCGCCTTCTCCGTAGCAGCTGCTCTCTCCACAGCAGCCCGAGCCTCATTTCACGCCGCCCTGGCCTCCTCCTTGGCGCATTGAAGCTGGCAGACCAGCTCTTCATTCTGTGCCACGGCGGCCTTCAACCGATCCGAGACCAGCTCCAATTTGGCCTCGGCTGCGGATGCCCGGCCACTCTCAGCTATGGCCCAACATTCCACCTCCCTTTTTCGGCCGCCTAGGTTCTCCTCCCGGGCCTTGGCCTCCTGATGAAGATGAGCAAGGCTCTGGGACTGCGCCATGCTCTCCTTCTTGTACTTATCGGCCCACGCCATGAACTTTATAAGCGCATCCGCGGAATGAGACATCGCCTCATGTAGGGCGATTGCATCGTTGGCCATCTGCAGTAGAGAAATATGTTAACCATAAGAAGACTGAGATATTGAAAGACACGTCCGAAAACAAAAGGAACTCAAAGGATTACCTGGACAACGGAGACCATCACCATATCTAGGAGCGTGGAGTGGCTCATCCCCTGCGTCTCCTCCTCGGACTCGGCAGTCCAAAACTTTGATAAGAGACAAGCGGCTCGCTCGGCGTCTGTCGTTGAGCTGAGCACGGGTGCTGGCCGCGCCGTCTTCTCCTGCGGCCCTTCAGCCCGAGGGCAAGTCGGGCGGCGCGCTGATTGTTGGGATGAGCTCCCCAGCTCATCCCTCTGCTTCTCGGTCGCCTCCGTACCAGCTCTAGACCTTCTGGCGACTAGCTCTCCTTCTCTGGCAGTTGGGGGAACACTCTCCGTCTCTGGCTCGGTGGTAGCCGGAGGGCTGACGGCAACTGTAACCTGCCCCGCCTCGGGCACGTCAGCGGCGGCATGGGCTTCCTCTTCAAGATCCACAATTACCACGACGGCTTTGGTGGTGACCGGAATCTCTCCTTCCTCTATCTTGGTCCCGGCCGGCCTTGAGACCACTTCTCCAACCGGCGCTTCCTCAGCCGGCTCCTCTGCAGGCGTTGGAGCCTTATGGACTTCAGCGGCTTGAGCCGGCTCGGCCCGCTCCTTCCTTCGAGCTTTCTTCACCGGCCTTGACGTTTCCCCGGCTGCCGACCTCTTTTACTTCAAGGCGGCTTCAAACGCACCGACGGAGTACTTCATCGCTGCATCCAAAAACAAGGAATGTTAGCAATAACATATAGCAATCTTCTGATCGAGACAGAAGGAATCAGGCGTCGTGCTCACCAACTGCTGGGGTCAACTCGGCTTCTATCAGGTTCTCCTCGGACAAAAATTCCTTGTAGCCAGGGATTTGGCAGTTGGACAATTGGGTGAAGAGTTCCCTATCTCTCTCCCCCACGGTGGCATTATCATTGGAGCTGGTGTCCGGCTCCATCCAATCGGTCCTCACCCCCTCGACATAGGAAAAAAGGAAGCGGGATTTTCATCCCCTAATCTTGGACGGAAGACCTAGGGGGAAGGCCCTACCCGGCTAGCGGTGAAAGCCCACCAGGCCCCCTCACCTTGGCAACGGAGCTTGTAGAAAGCCCGGAACAGTGATAGCCCGGGCCGAGCCTCCTGGAAATAACAAAGAATGATAAAGGCGCAAATGATCCGAATCGAGTTCGGAGTCAACTGCACCGGCACTAGCTATACCTGTCTAAAAGGTTCAGGAAAAAGGGGTGGAGAGGAAGGCGCAGCCCGTACCGGAAAAATTTCTCATACAGAGCGACCCGACCAGGGTAGGTGGAGGTCACTCTATCTTCGGGCCCCGGCGCGGATAGAGGAATGAAGCCGGGGACCATGTACTTAGCCCTAATGGCCTCTACGTCTTCGGGGGTCATAGTTGAGGCTACTCCTGACAGACCTGCTGGATCAAGACTCACCGCCGAAGGTTGTCCCGGACGGCGGGAGGACACGGTAACTGCCCTAATAGGGGAGGCCGAGGAAGACGGAGGTTCAGTTTTCATCGGTCGATCGCGGATGGTAATGCCACCCACCGACTGGGGCATCTGGCTAACTGAAGGGGTATGGTCTTCACTATTGGAATGGAAAGTTTCTACTATAGGCCTCTTACCCTCCCTAATAGCACGGCGGTCCATGGATGAAAATGAAAGATGAAACTAACCTAGAAATCAAAGAGAATTTGAAGACAAAAAGGGGCTCGGGTTGCAGAAGAATTCAGGAGAAGGAAAGCTGGAAGAAGGCAATGGCAATGTAAAAGCTTTCCCCAAGCCCTTGGGGCACTTTTATACCCCCATCTCCGGACAACGATAATCGAGGCCTCACCACGTGACACTCTCCTATTGCGCCACGAGCTGTCCGCCGAAAATCTCGCCTGCGCCCGAGACGTGCTGCCTCGATTCGCCCCGAGGAGCGTGATCCCCGACCAATCGTGGGGCATAGAAAACGGAGAGGCGATGATGACCTTTACCTTTTTCCATTCCCCCAATAGGCTTCCTCTTCGAGGCGTTCGGCGCTAACGTCAGCTCCCACCTACCACATGATTGTGGAAGATTTTCAAAACGACACTGCCTCGGGACGATGCGCCAGCTCACCAAGCTATTAAAAGCGCAGTAAAGAGCAATCATTTTTTAAATTTTTGCGCCCCTCTCGCCCAAAGGGTAGTGGGCACATGGCCCTTCGCGCTTAGGGGCGAGGGGGCATCTGATGTGGCTGACGTAGCCATGAGGGCAATTATGGCAAAATTAAAATCTTAAGGCGGCCCCGCCCCGGCATCTCCAAGTCGGCCAAGTCGGCCCCGACCTTCTCTGGTCGGCCCTGCTCGGTCCCGTCATCTCCAAGTCGGCCAAGTCGGCCCCAACCTTCCCTGGTCGATCCCGCTCAGCCTCGGCATCTCCAAGTCGGCCAAGTCGGCCCCGACCTTCCTTGGTCGGTCCCGCTCGGCCCCGACATCTCCAAGTCGGCCCCGACCTTCCCTGGTCGGCCCCGCTCGGCCCCGACATCTCCAAGTCAGCCAAGTCGGCCCCGACCTTCCCTGGTCGGCCCCGCCCCGGCATCTTCAGGTCGGCCGAGTCGGTCTTGCACGGCCTCGGCGCCCTCAGGAGGGTCGAGGCTGTCTCAAGTCGGCCCCAGAACGGTCCTGACTGTTCACACCGCTGTCCTTTTGACCCGCGCCGCCTGGCATTCCCAGGCCCAACTACCCACTGGCCATGCCGCTGATGGAGCTGGACTTAACTACTTGTCAGCCCTACTGACTGATGGGACATAGCTCACCAACCGCCGTTTTCACCTCTTCGATGGGACAGGACCCACTAACAAGCCCAAATTCATGCAACCCCATGAACCCCGCGGACATTCCTTTCTTACGGAACTCTACGTTGTTGTGCAGGCGTCAACCCTCTATAAAAGGTTAAGTCCACTCAGGAACAAGGTACGAAAACTCATACACTCGCTATCCTGATACCCAAAAAGGGATTCCCTCTTTTTGAGGACTCATTTTTTCTCTCCAGAGCTTGTCCAAGCTTTCCCTCAGCTGTGACCCCGGTTACTGACTTGAGCATCGGAGGGTCCCCACCGGAGCATCCCTCCGGTCTTGAAACTTTTTACAGGTCATCCGATCAGGCATGGAACCACGGATTAAGTAGCTCTCTTCTCCTGACGTTCAAGATCGATGATCAGACGTCATCAATATGTAACGTAGTTTACTAGTTGAGTAAAAAAGAACAAAAAAAAGATAATATTTTTTATTTTTTCGATGAAAAAAATTTTAAGCTGAATGAATTGAATAAAGCCTTCCTTCCGAATCAACCTGATAAGGTTGGCTTCATTGTGATCGGGTTCAAGACATAAAAATAATCTCACTGTAAGGCTATCTTAAATAGAATTAAAATTTTCTTCATCAAAAATTTAGAAAATAAAAATATTATCTTAATCTTTTTTCTTTTTTACTCAACTTAGCAAACTATGTTACTTATCATTAGTAAAAAGTAGCATTTATACTTTTTTAAATAAAAAAATTTCACTTCAAAGCTTTATTAAGTAAAAAATAGAAAGTGATCCTTCTGTTTCCTCTATTTTTTTTTCTTTTTAAAATTTTAGTACGTCAAAAGTAGAATGTTTACTTTACATAAATTCTTTAATATACCAAAGAGATCCATTTTTTTCTCTTAATTAGAAGAAGGTAAATTTTTCTCTTTTATGCTAAAGAAATCAGACTTAAATGCTTGAGATCTTTTGCATGAATTTTATCTGTAAATGCACCTAACGGGTTCAAGACATAAAAATAACCTCACTGAATGGAAGGTAAGGCTATCTTCGTTTCATCTCTCTAAATTTCATGGTGATAGGAACACCATGAACCGGTAATGTCATGGAGGAAAATATAATTTACAGGCGACCTTATTGTTATTAACCTTTACAATTTTAAGTATCTTTCATCATTATCAAAGATGTCAATATTTCTGGTGGCATATGTGCTTGTCAGTTGCCACACCGCATGTATGACTTTGTACACATTAGTTGGAAAAAAAAAAAACTTTTATGCCAAAGTTATGGGTCAGGATGTTTCCCTCTCACCCTCTTTTTGTGACATGATGCAAAGAAAGCCTCCATTCAAATGGGAAAGAGTTGTGTGCTTATGTCATGCTCCTAAATTTGATCAATGCAAAAGAAAGCCTCCATCCAAACCTTCTTTGAAATTCCAACACACAAATGTTCATTAGTATTTTTTTTTTTATATAATTTCCTTAGCTAATCTAACCATCTAGCATAAGAAGTTGATAGGAGTAAATTATCAAAAGCGTACAGCTCTTTTCAAAAAAAAAAAAAAAAATCTCATTTTCTTTTCAAAATATATTGGAGAGCGTATGAATAACCAATATAAGAAGTAATTACTTTAATGATTCAATGTTATTACTTTACGAAATCATAACAGAAATCAATAAAGCAAATTTGATTGATAAAAGAAGAAAAGAAAAAGAAAAAAAAAAAGTTTGATCATGTTAGATTTTTGGAAAGAAAAATCTAAATATAATAAAAAATTAAAATAGTAAAGTAGAGGACTGTGAAAGAATCGATCAGCTAATAAACAGCAGCCAGCTAAATTTAAATAGCCACGCACATGCAAACATTTAGTAGATCGGAGATAAGAGGAAGGCATGATAAACTTAGGCAAGTTACAATGATACAAAATAAAAATTATCTTATAGTGCTCTAAGTTTATCTATTGGCTTAATTAATTTTATTAGTGGATCAAAATTATGTAATAAAAAAACTTTGAGTGAAAATTAATTAGTAGCAACTTGAGTTATACAATTTTTTTTATTGCAATCTCTTCCTCTTACAATACGGTATTCTCATCGTACGCCATAAACTAGTCATAAATTATTTTTAAGCTGAATCATGAATGCTACAAGGATGACTCTACAATATAATGGGACTCTATTATCATTTCATGTATAGTTCTTTTTCATGTCCATCAATTTTTACATAATTTAATCGTCTTTGATGCCATTCGTATGCTTCAAGCTCATTTCCTAGCTCAATTAGCTCTTGAATCAAATTTATTAAATTTATGATCCAAAAATTTAAATAAAAATTAATAAATGATAAATAAATTGAATTATATTATATAAAATTAAATTTAGGGAATCACGCACCTACATACGGCATCATAGCAACACTAACATACGAGCAAGATGGTGAATTTTCTTCCAGTAAAAGGGAGGAGGTTCGTGAAGGATTAAATAATTTGGTTGGTTCTAAACGAGCCGATAGCCATGCAGTCATGAGGCCGACAAAATATTAAAAGCACTTCGCAAGTAGTTTTTAGGTGAACGCGAGCCATCACCGGTCGCTTGTGCTTGCAGCCAAATATCGCCTAAATGGGAAACCACCACGCCACTGAAACGAAGCGACGTCGGCAGAAAAGTCTAACTTCCAGCAAAAGGAGTGGTTGGATTGTTTCAACAATTTTAATTGATTTTATGTACTAAATTGATTAAAAATTTGCAGGCTAAAACGAATTCTAAATAAAAGTTCAAAGATAATAAATATATTTTTCATCTAGTTTTTATATGAAATTAGCTGTTTTTAATTTCATCTTTCAATGAAAAAGGCTCAAAGGTAGAGCAGCAGGTGTAGAAACCACCAACTTAATGTTATGCATAGGTTTATATGTTTTATAATCTTCAATAAAATACTATGGATATGTACAAATTGTGCACAATAGATTTAGATTAAATTATACGAATGACGCTTTAATCAAACTTGAATATTGTTTGACTTTGCAATGAAAATTCTGGTCATAAGAAGTTCAAATTATTTCAAACCCGATTGGAAATATATAACATTCACATTGGACAAATGCATCGCTCTATTATAATTACTTAGTAATTCCAATTATCTAGTTCCTTTCATTTTTTAATTTTTTTTAATGCACTTAATATACAAAATATGTATAATTACTGAACCAAAAAAAAAAAAAATTATATTGTTCTGTGAACCACAAGAATCTAAAGAATAAGAATTAGTTACATCATCTATTTTTTTCAACCGATTTGTAGAATAATACATTAGTCATTCTGCTAGATAATCTGATTAATTGTGTGGACATCAAAATTATAGTATTCTTAAAATTATAAAGTATTAAAATGCAATAGTTAAAATTTAAAAATAAAATAAAATTTAAGTAAAAAATTTGATTATTAAAAAATTATTTTTAACTTGAGAAAATAAAACGATACTTTTCTAACGGAGCTGCTTTTGCTTTTCTCAAAGAAGATAATTTTCGTTTGGATGCTTCATCATTTTAATTTTTGAAGTTAAAAAAATTATATTTTTTTATTTTTATTCAAATCTTATATTTTAATATATTAAATTTGATTTATTTTAAATTGATGTAATTATTTATTTATATTAAAAAAATTAAAAAAGAAAGAAAGAAGATAGATTCTCTGTGGAAAAGAACTAGTGGGTCACAAAATTCAAAGCCGTGGGCCATCATGGTATCCGAGGCTCTGCCAACAACCTGCCCATTTGTGATGAAATTTTGTTGTAACTGGGCGACCGCAGGTACCAACATGGTATCCGAAGCCCTGAACTCCCATCATTCCTAAGAACGAGGAAAAAAAAAAAAAAAAAAGAAGAGTACTTCCTGCACTCAAATAATTGATTAAATTTACTACTTTAATAATATACTACTTTGCAAATGGAGAACTTATTTCCCCACTGCCATGCAAGGCAACTCGCTGTATCGAAATAAAGAATTCGAGGGTTTTTTCAAGATTAAAATATACTTTTATATTCAGTTAAAAAAATTAAAAAACTTTTAATTGTTACGTTATAATCGAAGAGTGCTGTATTTTTTACCTTGTATCATATGTGATTGATCAAAATTGATGGCATGATCAATGTGCCATTCAATGCAAACACATAATTTGATTGATAAAATGTTAAATTTATTAGTTTATTAATTTTAATTAATGTTATATAATGAAACATCAACATACCGTCTTACCCTTTGCATAGAGTTATCAGGATATTTTTCATTAGCACTCAAATAATCTACTCCTACTGATTATAAATTGAACGGTGGAACCACCTTGAACAGAAACATCGGCACGCATAGAATAAAAGAGAATTTATGACAGTGCTGAAGATTTGATTTATATTAAAGAGTGGTGCTAATTAGAAGTAGAAAACATCTTTGTGGACTCTGAGTAATATTCGTGCATATGATAAAAATATTTTTATTTTTTTTGTGTATTGTAAGCATATTTATATGCGTAAACCAATCATCGATGCTGTGCGCTTTTGTACTGTGCAAAAAAAAATTGATTGAAAGTATGATTGGAGTATCGATTTGTTCATTTGTTCTCCTCTATAGTCTAGACTCGTGAAGACTGATCACCAACAGAATACGCCTTGTTGCCGTCGGGATCCATCCTTTGACTCGGGCGCGATCGATCTTCAGGAAGAGAGGTACGGCGGACCTGCAAAAAAGGAAGCCCACACGCGGAGGGACGTTGGGGGTGGTCCTCCGCGGAAGGCCCTCCGACGCTCAAGTCAGTGGGGAAGGAATCGGCGATCAACCAGACAATGGGGAGGTGGATCTCTCCGGGAGACCTCTCCAAGGGGGCGGCCAATCGGAAGCTCTAGGAGGGGCAGAGCACCGACGAGCTGCCGGGAGAGAGGAGTGAGTCCAGAGTTTTGCGTGCGTCAAGAGTCGCATACCTGAGAGAATCTGTGAATCTGATACTTATAGACTGTCATCTGGATCTTGAGCGTCTTCTGGAAGGTTCAGAGGTTGTTACGATACAGAGGCGGACAGAATCAGGCCATCGTGGGGCCGTTAGGCTCCGTACTCGTTTGTTAAGGGATCGACGGCCGGGAGAGCTCCTTGACGTCTCGAGATCTGGTCGGGTAGGCGTGGGGTGGTTACAATAGGCTCTAGGCCACGTCCCGACATGATTCCTTGTCTAGGATGCCGCTCGGGTAGGCCTGGGCTCTCCCGCGTCAAGTTCCGCAGAGGTGGGTGTTAGGCTACGGATCGCTTGATGAAAACGAGCCATAGAGGAGATTGAGCTACATAGGCCCGGGAGGGGCCGAGCTGTGGAAGCCCGGAGGGGGCCGAGCTATGGAAGCCCGGAGGGGACCGAGCTATGGAAGTCCGGAAGGAGCCGAGCTATGGAAGCCCGGAAAGGGCCGAGCTATGGAAGCCCGGAGGGGACCGAGCTATGGAAGACCGGAGGGGACCGAGCTATGGAAGCCCGGAAGGAGCCGAGCTACGGAAGCCCGGAGGGGGGCCGAGCTATGGAAGCCTGGAGGGGACCGAGCTATGGAAGCCCGGAAGGAGCCGAGCTACGGAAGCCCGGAAGGAGCCGAGCTATGGAAGCCTGGAAGGGGCCGAGCTATGGAAGCCCGGAGGAATCGAAGAGAGGAGGTTAGCCTTAACCGCCTCGCACGGATATTAACGCAATGGCGATTTTACCCCTCAACATGCCTTAATGTTTCCCCATGTCTTAGACATAGGGATGACAAAACTTGATGGTGCGGACGCGCCAACCTGCACAAACCTACTCGGAATAAATAGATTTGGCTTGGCCATTTTTGAATTTGGATTGGAGGCAGCTCAATCTAGAACCATATTGTTTATAAATGAGCGAATCCAGGTTTAACTCGCTAACCTGATGAGTTACCTGCTGATGTGGCTTGTAAAAGTCATGTGTAAGTTAACGGCATAAATTATCTGACAGTGAAAGTTGGTAGGACGCTGACGGCTCCAGCTCCTAAGCAGCCCCAATTCCCAAGCTGCTTCAGTTCTTAGGTAGGCCCAGTTCCTATGCGGCTCCAGTTCTAAGACGGTCCCAGCTCCTAGGCGGCCCCAGTTCTCAAGAGGCCCTAGCTCCTAGGCAGCCCTAGTTCTCAAGCGGCCCCAGTTCTAAGGCAGCTCCAGTCCTCATGCGGTCTCAGCTCCTAGGTGGCCCCGGTTCTAAGGTGGCCTCATCTTTTCTTATCTCCGAGCTCAGCTTCAACTTCCTAGGCAAGCCTTCGCTTCTGACAAGGCTAGGCCCACTAGCCGCCTTTGACTCATATATGTCTAATAAGACAAGCTCCACTAGTTCTGACACGAGTCTAAAAAGTCATCATCCATCATGAAGCTTTAATGACCCAAGATCAGACAAACCTGAAAAGTCATCATCTATCATGAAGCTTTAATGACTCCGGATCAGAGGAGTCCAAAAAAGCCATTGTCTTCCATGAGGTACCAATCACCCAGTTCAGATGGGACAAATCCCACTAATTCTGACATTCTATTCAAAAAGTCGTGGTTCATCATAAGATTCCAAGCTTCCCAAGCAAGTTTCACAAACTCTGAGTATCAATAAAATGGATAAGAGGAATTCCTGGCCAAGGTATGAACACTCGGACACTGAGAGAGTTTTCGGCTCTCCCCAACTCACTCTCTCCCCCTCTCTCTCGTGCTTATTCAAGTTCACAGCTATGATTCTAATCACTAACTTGAGCATCGGAGGGTTCCCATCAGAATATCCGATCCCCCGAGACTTCTTGCAGATCTCAATGCGGAGGTAAAGCTGCCTCAACAAACTCATGAAGCATCCATTGACGCTCAAGGACGTAAGCTCGAGGTGATCGGCCATTATCAGATTGGTGCGCCAGGAAGGGGGGGTGTGATCACACTAAAGGAAGGATAGCTCTATAACTCTGAGCTACAAGCTCGCCCTCTCTTGAACGATAATGATGGTGATACATACTCATGAGGCTTCTACCAGTTATACTGGGGGGCATCTCCATCATGCCGAGCTACCGGAGGCCAACCTCCCTGCTCTTTTCTCGCCACCGATCTTAGCCACTCCCCAAGAATAATTGACCACCCTTACTCAACAGTCTAAGCTCTTGTTGGGGTAGTTTGTGAGTTGCAAGAGAAACAACTGAAAGTTAATAAGTTATTCAATAGCAACTTGGGCCTCCCACACTTCCTGCGATAGCCATCCCAACCAGTCAATAATCTACATACAGAAGCCCCCCTCCGAAAGAGCATCATCACCGTTATGCTCCGATCAAGCACCACCACCATGAAGCCTACAAAAGGTTGCAGTCTCCTATCCACCGCTCGAGCAGCCCCTCCTTTAGATGGTGACGAAGAAAGGAGCCCAGCCACCGCTCTTCCTGCCATCTTCTGAATCAACAAGTGAGGACATCAACTGCTAGATGGAGAGGCACTTGGAGGAACAACACCGGCGGTTGGAAGAGCTCAGCCAGAGGCTTAACAACCAACCAGGGGTGGACTACGATACTTGTCCACCCCTCACTCGCCGCATTATGGAGGAGCCTATCTCTTTCAGGTTTCATCTTCCCCAACTGGATCCCTATGATGGCACTACGGATCCACTTGACCATCTAGAGAGTTATAAAGCCCTCATGCAAGTTCAGGGAGTGACCGATGCTCTCCTATGTGTTGCTTTTTCCACTACCCTTCGAAAGATTGTACGTGCCCGGTATTCTCGTCTACTTCCACACAGCATCGACTCCTTTTGACAGTTGGAGAAAACCTTCTTAGTGCATTTCTATGCCCGTCGAAAGATTCTCCGGGTAGCGGATAGCCTATTCTTCGTTCAACATAGGAAAGGAGAACTTTTAAAGGATTTTGTTGCATGGTTTCAGATGGCGGCCCTTGAGGTCAATCACCTCGACGATGCTGTGACCACTTTGGTGCTGAAGCGGGGACTTCATCCCTTCCGCTTCACTTATTCATTAGACAAAAGGCCTCCTAGTTTTTATGCTGAGCTTCTAAGTCGCGTGCAGAAATACATTCATGTCGGCGAAGCTAATTTTACTCGGAGGGACACTGAAGGGAGGTCTAGTAAGAGATTGATCCGCATGAAGCCGAAAAGACCTTCCCCCATGAAGCCTGAGCCCCTGCGCTAGCTAGATAATTGGAGCTGAAGCTTCACCCCCAGAGAAGACAACTTTACTCATGGAGATCGAAAGCGAGCCTTACTTTTGGCGCCCTTCCCCACCGAGAAAGGATGCCACTCACGACCGGAGTCGTTATTATCGTTTCCATAAAGACTATGACCATGATACTGAAGACTATCATAACCTAAAGCATGCCATCGAGGAGCTTATCCAGAGGGGCTACCTCGAAAAGCTTATCCAAAAGGGAGGGTCTCTAGCCATCCTAGCTCTAATGGGGCCTCCACCTATCCAGGCCAACGTCGATAACACTCCGATGGAAAGGATGGTAGGCATGCTTTCCTGGGGGATGACTTTGCCCTCTAAAAAACCGAGATAAGGGAAGGGAATAGAAAATGTAATTCCCTTTTCTGAAGGGGAATTAGGGGGGGGGGGGGAACAATCTGAATGATGATAGCATTGTCGTATCTATGATGATCGCTAAGCATCCTGTAAAAAGAATTTTGATGGATAGTGAAAACGCTGCCGACATCTTCACTTACGATGCTTTTATCTGGATGAATTTATCTTTCAGCTCTCTTCAACCGGTGATAATGTCTCTGATTGGTTTCATAGGGGATTCGGTGAGGGTTGAAGGTAAAATCAACCTGTCGGTCATGGCAAGATCGCCACCATGTCAAAGCACGGTCCTAATGAGGTTTTTAGTGGCCCAAGTGCCTTTGGCTTACAATGCCATACTCGATCAGCCTAGCCTAAATCTCTTGGATGTGGTGATATCCACTAAACGCCTGCTTGTGAGATTGTCTACTAGTGGAGGAATCGGCGAGATGCATGGGGATCAAAATTCAGTGCAATTATGCTATCATATAGCTCCGAGCCCGTAGAAGATGGTGATCCCACCGGCTCTAGTGCTACTCGATCCTAGAGAATTTAAAAGAAGGGGAGAACCAGCTGAGCACTTGCTAACCTATCCGCTAAGGGATGATCTTGCGAAGATTGTACAGATCGGCGAGCTTCTTTCCTTGGAGATGAAGAATCAACTCCTTGCCTTCTTGCGGACAAACTCAGACATCTTTGCCTAATCAGCATTAGACATGCTCGGCATTTCTTTGGAGGTAATTACTCATAAGCTTAATATTGATCTAAAGTATCAGCCTGTCCATCAAAAGAAGAAAAATTTCATCCCCGAGCGACAGAGGGCCATTAATGAGAAGGTCAGTAAGCTGCTTACTGCCGGCCATATTCGGCAAGCACAATACCCAGATTGGCTAGCCAATGTGGTGATGGTTTAAAAGGCGAGCGGAAGCTGAAGAATCTGCATTGACTTTACTGATCTTAATAAAGCATGTCCTAAGGATAGCTTCCCACTACCATGAATTGACCAATTGGTGGACTCTACATTTGGCCATAAGCTCCTCAACTTTATTGATGCCTTCTTTGGATACAACCAAATAAAGATGGAACCAGCGGATGAAGAAAATACCTCTTTCATCACCGAGAAGGGCATCTACTATTACAAGGTAATGCTCTTTAGATTGAAAAATGCATGGGCCACTTACCAGATTGATGAATAAGGTCTTTAAAGATCAGATTGGATGTAACATGGAGGTATATATGGATGATATGCTAACCAAGAGCACCTACATCACTAACCATATTGCTGACTTAGAAGAAACATTCAATAACCTTCGACATCATCAAATGAAGCTCAAACCTCGCAAGTGCACATTTGGGGTCACTGCTGAAAAATTCGTAGGCTTTCTGGTGATCCAGCAGGGGATTAAAGCAAACCTAGAGAAGATTCAAGCCATTCTTGACATGAGACAACTAGTTAATAAAAAGGAGGTACAACGGCTAATCAGAAGAGTGGCCACTCTAAGCCGATTTCTGTCGAGATCAACTGAGAGATGCTTACCTTTCTTTAAAGCTCTACTCAAGGTGAACGACTTCGAGCTGATGGAGAGCTACCAAAAAGCCTTCGAAGAGCTGAAGGAGTTTCTGTCCACACCACCATTATTGTCAAAGCCAAAAGAGGAAGAAAGGCTCTTTCTTTATCTCGTGCCTTCTCGAAGGCAGTTAGCTCTGTTCTAAAATTATTTGATTTTTAATCTTTTTGATTCAATATTAAGAATAGGGGATTGAAGATTAAGAACATAAATTTTGTTGAACAATTCAGCAGAATCAAAGAATATTTTATTTTAAAAAATAAAAATACCTTTATTTATAATTTCAAATGAATACCCATCTATTACTAAACATGAAATGGCTATAATATTCTTTGTTATGTTTAAAATATAGTAACAATTATTAAGTTCAATTACAAGGCCTGTGGGCAAAGATAAAGAATAAATTTCTACAGCTAATGCAGCAACCTTTGCTTCATTTTCCATGCGTAGGATCACTTCATCTTTCCCCAATCTTCTATTATTTCTTATCATCTCCATATTAATACAAATATGAGACCCACAACCCATATCCAATACCCAAGTGGAATAAGAAGTAATAGAAGAAAATATCTCAATATTTATGCACATGATGTAGAAGCATCCCTATGCTTCTCATCTTTCAGGCTGGCCCGATAAGCCCTGCAGTTACGCTTTCAGTGCCCATCCTTGCCACAGAAGTAATATTTTTCCTTGGCTACATTCCTTAGCCAATCAAGAAAATTGGGTCAGATCAGCTTGTTGGACTCTAGGTTACCTCTAAGGTTAATGTTCACACTCATGGTATCTCTTACAACTGTATAGAAAATAGAACGAATCAATTAATATGATTACAAATCATTGATTTAATATGGTAATTTTAAAATTTTTAATTAAATCAATTAACTCTACTATTTTATCGAGCTTAATAGTCCTTTCTATTAATCTCAAAAAATTATCAAATAATTTCTTAGTGGGCTAGGACTCTCAAATTGACTTACCTTGACCTTGACCTTGGCTTTGGCACAACAAATCTTCGTAAGCCAATTTAGGTAGATATTTATCATTCACATCAAATGTGACTCTTAGATC
The DNA here is from genome assembly GCA_900491605.1 of Calamus simplicifolius. Classification (NCBI taxonomy): domain Eukaryota; kingdom Viridiplantae; phylum Streptophyta; class Magnoliopsida; order Arecales; family Arecaceae; genus Calamus; species Calamus simplicifolius. The sequence continues at coordinate 338,858 of UESW01004255.1, forward strand.
ATTTAGGAGACATTGCCTTGTCAATCACATCCGCATGTGATCACCCAAAATTTGTCTCCAGATTAGACTGACCTTGACTTTGGCCAATTATGCCAGCTAATCTATTTAAGTCAACCCATTGTTTCCCAATCAACTCCTCATAGGTACACTCGACCTTGGCTTTGGCACAATAGATCTCATGACCTAATGATTTTGTATTATATGAATAATGGAAGGCATAAGGACTTAATATTCATGGAGGGATTTTACGCATTTCGGTCTCATCATGCACACGTATAACATTTGTATCATGCTTGGTTACATATCATATATATTAATTTTTAGATTAATTTTAATTAACCTAAATTTCATAAGATCCAATCTTATTCCTAATCAAATTAGGATCCCTGACCACTATCTATTTAGGAACCCTACTCAGGTGACCAAATAAATTGCTACCATCTTGATTAACCCTATTGATCTAATCAATTAAGAGCTTTCCTTAACAATAACCAGATCAGCTAATCAATGGGTTTAACTACATTGGTGTTTAGAAAAGTGCGATCCCATTATATGGGTTTTTCTATGCAGTGAACGAAGCAATTAAAAACATGATCGCACTTTTCTAGACATCAATGTAGTTAAGCCCAATTGATTAGACAATTATGGGATCATAGGATCAAACAATGATATGGTTAAGTCTAATTTTTTCTAAACCTTATTATCTATTACACATTATGATAAGATGAGATAGTGATCATTAGGGATTTATGATAAGTGTCAAATATTTTATAATAATTTATTTTAAATATTTATCTTATCATTATCTGTTATGATAAATTTATTTTATCACATGAAAATCCTAATTGGTCTCTATCATAATATCCCTAACAACAATGATCATGATAAAATGTCAAAATTTTAAATTTTAATTTTAATCTTGATTATCATGTTATCATGATATAATTATTTCAGATTTTAATCACGTTAATTATCATGTCAAAATCAAATTTTAAACATGATATTTTAAATTTCAGCTTTTATTATTATATCACACATAAATCATAATTTTTAATTTTTAATATGATCAAATATAAATAATTTACATTTATTATTTTATAATAAATTTTTAAATATTTAATCTAAAATAATATAATTATTTTATATTTTAATCATGTTATTTATCTTGTCAAAATCAAATTTTAAACATGATATATTAAATTTCAGCTTTTATGATTATGTCACACATAAATCATAATTTTAATTTTTAACATAATTAAATTTAAATAAATCATGTTTATTACCATATAATAAACTTTTTAAATATTTAATCTTCATCATATGACAAGATTTATATTTTACATCGTATGTAAAATTAATATCTATGTATATGAAAACTAGAACTCAGGTAATCTTTCAAATTAATTGAATTTGAAGCCTGAGGTTGCTCTGATACCACCTGTAGGGATACCCTTTTTTCTAACAAGCTTTGGCCCTATGCATCCATTGTCGCATGATCATAGGCCTTGGGCCTCGTGCCCAACAACTCATATCACCCGACAATGGTACCTATCAGACAAGCCGATGATCTGATTGGCCGATCGGTCGACACCAATGGGCGAAGAGCCTAGCTTACGGTCACCGGTGAGAGTTTCCATTGATGCTCTGGCTCTGCCTGTCCGTACAGGCCAACTACCACTTGTAGGGAATTTTGTATATTTTATATGAATCAAATTCATATATCAAGTATTGGAAGATAAAATAAATACAAATTTAATTCCCAAAGCCCACGATCCTCAGGGAACAAATCCAGTTAACAAGAAATTATACATGATTAAATAATAGATCATACATGTATTCTTTATTGAGGATGAAGCGGTAAATAATTTACCACTAGCCATCCACATGTCCGGCCTCTAACGGTGAACCACGGGGAGATCTTTGGATGATGTCCTTCCAGGATTGGATGATGATCTTCTATCAAGGGTGCTAGCACCTCTTTTCTTCTTCAATTGATTTTTCAAATCAAGAGAGAATAATTTCTTGATTAAGATCAAATCTTGATCAATCAAGAGAGAAAATATTTCTTGATCAAGATCAAATCTTGATCCATCAAAGAAAATAATTTTTTGATCAAGATCAAATCTTGATCAATCAAGAAAGGAAAGATTTTTTTATCAAGATCAAATCTTGATCAACCAAGAAGAGAGGGAAAGCCTTCCTTTAACCATCCAAGAAAGAGGGACGTGAGAGAGACTTCCACCCATTCAAAAGAGAGAGGGACATCCTAGAAAGAGAAAGGACACTTTAGAGAGAGAAAGTGGTTGTTAGAGAAAAAGGAGGAGTTAGGCGTCACTTTCTAATGGGGCATCTCTCTTCTTTTATTCATGAAGAGGAGGTTACTCCTCTTATTCATGAAGAGAAGGTTACTCCTTTTATTCATGATGATGCCAAAATTATGAATGTTCCCTCCTTCATAACATGGAGATGGGTCATGTCCATCACATGAGCATGGATCCATTCTCTACATGGCACAATCTCAACCCTCGGTTCAATTGGGTATCCATGAATCAAATTATGCCATCATATGGACCCAATTAAATAACATATTATTAATCTCAATTAATCTAAGCCATCCATTACATGGATCAAGCATAATCGAGTATCCAATTAATGGATTTCATATGTACATCACATGTACAAAAAGTCTCTCCCTTGAACATAATTTTTTTTCTCTATTATGAATCATATTCATCAATTTCATATTCTCTCATTAAGATTGAGTCAAATCCAATCCTAATTAATTGATCATCTAATTTAAATTAAGTCCAACTTAATTTTATTTTAACTTCATCCAAAATCTCCTTAATGTGTGTAACCCATTAGGTCCCTTGACACATTAGTAATAATCATGTCCCTTAGTTGACCCTAGGGAGGACTTTGATAAACACCTTTCCAAGTCAATTCTTTAACCAAATCAACTCCTTGATTAAGTCAAAGAATCTATGATTATAATCATGAGGGGCCTCAAGCAAAGCATCATAACCACCCAAGTATTAAGAGTTTTATTGACGTGGTCATCAATACCTGTCCATGAACGGTTACCGTACGATTCAATCCCTTCGTCACATATCCCAGATCAATCAGTGGTATGAAATATGTCAACCCTGTAATTAATCTTTATCTACTTGATCTCAGAAAAATTGACTCATATGAATTAGAACTTCAAAACCATTTAGAATTCTAACTCAACCTTATAAGGATTTAATAGTCAATTTAATCCATCAAGTAGCCATGGGATATAACCCTTTCTATCCAGGGAGATAAATCCTGTCTTGATTAAACACCACCTTCATGTGCTTCATATCATACCCAATCAATACCATATTTTCCACCCATGGCTAGAGCGATGTTTGTATGTCATCAAAGCATGACATTTCATACATGAGATGCAATGAAGATCTCAAGTCAAAGGATCACTCGCACCACCATCATTAGAGATCAACCATCGAACTATATAGAATATCTATATGGAATCTCAGTGTGGGTCAACCAATGCATCATTACAATAACTAGCATCCACAAACCTATCCAAGTATCTTTATACTTCAGGTTGCGAGATCAGCTATCCAACATAAGGGGGAGGATATGCAATGTGTGCCAGTCTCACGATATTCGATGTTGTCCAATCCCATTTACACATCGACTAAGAAAATTTAAAGAATCGAATCATAACGTGCAATTTGGATCTTACATGTTGTAATCTATATTATAAATTTCATATGCATAGTTCACATTCTTTTGGATTTTATCTCATAGGTAAAATATATCTACTACATATATATATAATTACACATTGATAGATAAAGAAACCAATAAATCTGATTTGCATTCATAAAGAAATGTGTACAAGCTAGCATCTAATCCGATTGGATCTAAGGCACACACTAACACGGGCTGGTCGAGAAACCCCTGAGGTAGTTCAAGACCTATGGTTTCGGTGGCCTCGAGTCAACTCCTGGGCCGGCCGAGAAACCTCCGAGGTCGTTTCAAAAGGCTCTCGGCTAACCCACGATCGTAAGGTTATCCCCGGACTGGTCAAAAAACCCCAAAATAGTTTAAGACTTATGTTTTCGACGACCTCGAGTCAACTCCTAGGCCGGTTAAGAAACCCCCAAGGTAGTTTCAAAAGGCTCTCGGCGGTCCCATGATCATAAGGTGTGCCCAGGACAACCGAGAAACCCCAAGGGCGATTCAAGACCTATGGTTCGGGCAGCCCTAAGTCAACTTTCAAGCCGACCGAAAAATCCCCAAGGTAGTTTCAAAAGGCTCTCGGATGCCCCGCAATCATAAGGTCACCCTTAGGCCAGTCGAGAAACTCCCGAGGCGGTTCAAGACCTATGTTTTCGGTGGCTCCGAGTCAATTCTTGGGCCGATCGAGAAACCCTGAGGTAGTTTCAAAAGACTCTCGGTGGCCTCGCGATCATAAGGTGACTCCCAGGCTGGCCGAGAAACCCTCGAGATGGTTCAAGACCTATGGTTCCGACGGTCCTGAGTCAACTCCTAGGCCAGTCCCCGAGATAGTTTCAAAAGGCCTTTAAAGGATCTACGATCGATATTAGCGCCTGAGGAGCACTTCAGCAAATGCCTGAGAGGCGGAGGTGAGCCAAAGTGTCCCAATGAAGTCTGTACATCAAGTTGCTGACTCTCAAAGTATGCCAAAGAGATCGAAGGCATACTTAGTCAAGTCTAAAGGCCAAAGCCAAGACATAATCACCAAAAGACTAAAGCGCTACGAAAAACTAAGTTCATTATGCTTGAATAAAATATTTCTTTCATTAATCTAATTTTAGTAACATACAAAAAGACCGACTCTAGTCAGATTACAAAAAGTGTCAAAAAGAAAAAAGAAAATGAACACTAGGGCTTGGCGTGTCCCGGCCCATTTTTGGTGTCATCACTCTCTGGATCTTTTTCTTCGTCCTTGAGCTGAATGCGTTCAAGGATGCTTATTTTGAAGATCTGGAAGACCTTCTCTTTACACTTTTCGAAGCTCTGGAGGAAGGCGTCGATGGCCACCTCACTCAACTCCGCGGCAAAATTGGTGGAGCCTTTGTAGTGCTCCACGGCTCCCGAGCTTGGACTTCGGTGGTGGCCACCTTCTCCGTAGCTTGGGCTTCGACGACAGCCAACTTCTCCATAGCCTCTCGGGCTTGGGCCTCGGTGGTGGTCATCCTTTCCTAGGCGGTTCGGGCATCTGCCTCCACAAAGTCAGCCTCTCAATGACAGCTCAAGCCTCGGATTTGGCCTTATCAACCCTCTTCTCGGTATGACCCAACTTGAGGAGAACGTCTTCCAACTTCTCCTCAGTTGGCCTAAGCCTTGTCATGGCCTTCATCAATTTGGCCTTGGTGACTCTGGCCTTTCTCTCGACCTCCTCGATCTGGGTCTTTGAAAAGCGACTTTCCTTCTGAGCAGCTCGGAGCTCGCTAGCCACCTTCGTCTCTCGGGTCCTGACCTCAGCCAACTCCTTGGCCAGGCTATCATCCCGAGTCTTGGCGGCAGTTAGCTCCTTCCGAGCACACCTACAGTTGTTAGCAGCCCCGATGTAGGCATTTTGGAGGACAAAAAGGTTGTTGGACATCTACATGAGACAATCGGTTAGAGCTCAGATCAAATCCAACATAAAGAAAAATAAAGCCGATGGACTTACCTGAAAGGCGACAGTGAAGAGAGTGTCAAGGGCATTGGCAATCGGTTGACGATGGAGCTCGGCCTAAAAATTTGAAAGGCCAAAGCAGCTCAATACACGCTCCACCAGCCGATCGCGGTGCATCGCCATCACCCGAGACGGCTAGCTCCTTGGGGCACTGGTGGGAGGCATCCCTCTTTCCTCCAGCATCGATTGGGCAGCCGGTGGGACATCATCTTCAACTTCCATAATCGGAGGTGCCCCAATCCTCGCCTTTAGTGCAACTTTGCCTTTGGACTCGACGGTGGCCGGGGGCTCGTCTCTCGATGGCCCTACCTCAACTTCAACGGGAGAAGGCCCCATTATTGGCACCTCGGTGGGGGGACTCTCCCTTCTCGGCTCTCCCATTGGTGTGGCCTCGGAGGGAGCCGTGGTGGGCCGGGATGACCCACCCTGTTCTTTCCGGCGAGGCCTCTTGGGTGCTGCCCTCGTCGTGTCGCCATCAGCCTCTCTCCTCCTTCAGAGGCCCGCCATCAAGTATTCGGAAGAGAACTTCATCACTGCATAAAGGATCAAAAATCAGACAAAAAAATGAGTAAAGGGTATGGCACTCACCGGGTGCTGGTGGTGACGATGCCAACGCTATGCCGGCCTCATGGAGGTTGCTCTCCGATAATAGTTCTCGATAGAGAGGAATATCAAAGGACATCAGCGAGTCGAAGATTTCTTGATCTTCATCATTTATAATCGAATTCTTATTAGGGCTGATGTCAGGACTGCCCCAACCCATCCTCACTCCATCCATATGGGCATACAAAAATCAGGACTTTCATCCCTTGATTTTGGAGGGTAGGTCAAGTTTGAAGGTTCTTTTGGGCCTGGAGGCGAAGCTCCACCATCCGGCTTTATTGGGATTGCGGAGTTTGTACAGAGTCCGGAATAAGGAGACTCGGGCAGAAATGCCATGAAAATGGTAGAGCACAATAAAGGCGCAGATAATTCGAATGGAGTTCAGAGTTAACTGCGCCGGAACAATGTCATACCTATCTAAAAGGTTGAGGAAGAAAAGACGGAGCCCACTTCTAAAAAATTTCTCATACAGGGAAACCTCACCAGACTGGCTGGAGGTTACCCTATCATCAGAACGAGGGGCAGAAAGACGGACGCTATAGGGTACCCATACTGGGCCCTAAGGTTCTTTAAATCTTGAGAGGACATGGTGGAGGCTATCCCCTTCGAACCGACAGACTCAGGAATGGTAGCCGAAGGAGATGTCGGATGGCTTGGTGGTGGAGGAAAAACCCTAGGTGGTGCTTAGGCTACGGCCATCGGGCGATCACGGATGAAAATGCCACCAGGAGCCTAGTACCGGGCCCAAAGGATCTCATCCTCGGAGGGTTCGACCATGGGACTCTTACCATTTCTACTAGAACTAGGATCTATAGGAAGAAAAGAGAGGAACGAAGATGGTGAAAAGGAATGACCTGAAGATCAGAGGGACAAAAGTAAGAACTCGGGAGTCAGAAGGCGAAGAAGGCACAGAGAAAGTATTGGAGATGTGAAAGGCTTAAAAGGACAAGCGGGATGATCTTTATACATAATTTTTTGAAACGTCCCACCCACTACAGTGCCACATGGAGACTCATAAATGGAAGCAACATCCAGCTGTCCAAAACTCTTGGCTACCCAAGATACAATGCCTTGATGATGCTTGAGAAGCACGAACTGTGCCCAATGATGGGACATGGATAAGAACAATTCAATAATAGTGCCCCACTTTTTTCATTAATCAAGGGGTATTTTCCTCAATCTTCCCGCAGATCATATTGCTTATGGTGCCATTCCTTAAATGATGAGGAGACTTAGAGGAGCCTTTACCTCCTCGAGGGCACGTGTTCGCCTCCATTAATTAATGGCACGCAAGGCCCAACAAAAGCAAGAGATTTCGCGCTCCTTTCTCTTGGCAAGTGCTATGCACAGGAGCGCCAAGACTCAGTAGCGAGGAGGGCATATGATGTGGCTGGTAAAATCCATGTGTAAGTTAACGGCCAAAATTATTTGACAACGAAAGTCGATGGGACGCCAATGGCCTCAGCTCCTAGGTGACCCCAGTTCTAAAGCGGTCTCAGTTCTCAGGCGGCCCCAGCTCCTATGCGGCCCCAGTTCTGAAGCAGCCCCAGTTCTAAAGTGGCCCCAATCCTCAGGCGGTCTCAGCTCCTAAGCGACCTCAGCTCCTAGGCGGCTCCGGTTCTAAGGTGGCCTCATCTCCCCTTATCTCCAGGCTCAGCTCTAGCTTCTTAGGCAAGCCTTCGCTTTTAACAAGGCTGGGTCTACCAGCCGCCTTTGACTCATATATGTCTAATAAGACAAGCTCCACTAGTTCTGGCACAAGTCTAAAAAGTCATCATCCATCATAAAGCTTTAATGACCCCAAATCAGACAAACCTGAAAAGTCATCATCGACCATGAAGCTTTAATAACCCTAGATCTGACAAACCTGAAAAGTCATCATCCATTATGAAGCTTTAATGACTCCAGATAAGAGGAGTTCAAAAAAGCCATCGTCTGTCATGAGATACCAATCACCTAGTTTAGATGAGATAAATCACACTAATTCTGACATTCCATTCAAAAAGTCATGGCTCATTATAAGATTCCAAGCTTCCTAAGCAAGCTTCACAAACTCCAAGTATCAATAAAATGGGTAAGAGAGACCCCTGGCCAAGGATGAACACTCAGATACTGAGAGAGTTTTCGGCTCTCCCCAACTCTCTCTCGAGCTTATTCAAGTTCATGGCTATGATTCTGATCACTAACTTGAGCGTCGAAGGGTTCCCGCCAGAATATTCGGTCCTCCGAAATTTCTTGCAGATCTCGATGCGAAGGTAAAGCTGCCTCAGCAAACTCATGGAGCATCCACTGACGTTCAGCTCGAGGTAATCAGCCATCATCACCTGCCAAAATATAACATAAACTATATCAAATTTTGAAGCATCTTAGCATGAAGAGAAACTAGCGATGATGGTAACTACTAGAGTCATTGGCTCATAAGACAAAGATAGTTCGTTTAGCGTGCTTTATTTTTATTATTGCATTTCACTTCTTTCATTGCTAATTAATTTTTGATTATAATATAGTCTGAAACCCTATGTGGGTCACTTTATTAGTCTCTAAGTGAAATGCAACTTACATAAATTTCTAAATAAATTTTGTGCTTATGTTGATTACTTGGAACTTAAAGTTTATTTATTTATTTGATCATTACAAAAGGCAAAGCCCATTAAATTATTAGCAAAATATAGCTAGCAACATCAACATTTGCCAATGGGCTATATGGTAGCATTTTGAAACCTGCAATTAATGCTAGGCAGCTCTGTTTTGTTCTCCATTTGTATACGTGGAATGGAAGTTGAAAACAGGTTACCGAAGAATGAATAACAAAGAACAATAGATGGACGCAGTTTGCAGTTTTAAAATGAGAAAAAAGTTTTTATGTATCAGATGCGATGTAGCTTGCGTGTTTTGTACCTAATGATTGATGAGCAATGCATATGCTCGCGCGTACTAAGAATGAAAAAAAAAGATAGAAATGAATTTTTCATTCTTAGCACATGCGCCATACGTTAATCATCGGATGCGGTGCAGGTGCAACAAGATTTTTCCTAAAATGAGTGCAACATTTTCTGGTGCAAGCGGAGGCCCAACAACCAACAGATTAATAATGGTTATAATATTCAAAATAAAATAGTTTCATACTGTATACAAAAAAAAAAAAAGGTATTATATGCTTATGACTTGAGCCTCTCTGCTATCAATTAACTTTTCATTTGAGATTTAGGACATATTTGGGCTCGCTAGTAAATTAATTAGAGCGAGTTAATTTGATAAGTTGATAAGCTTAGAACGTTATAAGTGATATCAAATTTGATTTAAATGTATAAAAGTTAGTTTGACATGTTAAAATGAGCTTAGAATGTTACAAATGATATCAGAATCGTATAAAAGTTATGGGTAAAAAAAGAACCATGGATGATGGCAGAGCTCTATTGTGACGTGAAGTTTCGGTTAAACTAGGCTAAACATAATTAATAATAAAACTTTTATAGCATCCAAAAATGTTGCTTTTTTTTTTATTATTAACTTTATGCCAGACCCACCCCTTATCTTTGCTCCACCTCTACCATTATTATTTAGCGATCCATCCAAATCAATTTTCAATGTTCCTAATCCGGCGGATCAATAGACATGTTTTGTAGGCCTGTTTGGTGGATTTCCTCCACCGAGAAAGGCTCCCTGCTTGCCAGGTAATAGATTCAAAAAGTAGACCTTCCAAATATATGATCACTCTATAATTTTTCTATAATATTTGCATATTACGTTCTGACAAGTAAATATCTAAATCAGTTAGTTAGAACATTTGAATTTATGCCGTAAAATAAATGGATGGCATATGAATTTATATTTTCAACACAATCAAAAATTGAATCCAGTTTGGATTGATTTTTTTTTTTTTTTTTGACTCAAATTTGACAAGTATAGTTTACCTGAACTGGCGATATGGGCCTCAGCTGATCCATATATAACTTCTAAAACATCCAAACATCAGCTAACATAATAAAAGAATAAACATTTAAATATTCAGCATTAATATATAGCGGATAAAATACATTTAAACCATCCGAAATAAAGTTAAGAATCATTTTTTTTTTTTGGTACAAGCGGGCGATCATACTAATCTAGTACGAGTCAACCCAAATATATCCGAATATAAAATTTACAACAAAACAGGAGGGCAGGGGTCACCCATCCTCCATATCCTATAACCAACGTGCTGAGCCATAGTATCCACTTCCTAAAGGATGAACCATATATCCCTGAGAATCGGATTAGTAGATGCTTCGTGAACACTCTCCTTCCGCAACCACTGAATGACTGTCATAGAATCACTCTCGATCACTAGCCTCTGAGCTCGAAGAGTCTGAGAAGCATAAGAAATACCTGCCCAAGTAGCATAAAGCTCGGACATAGGGATAAATCAAGGGTACCAAATCCACCCGCCACCAGCATATCGCCCTGAGGCCCACGGATGGTAAAGGCCGAACCAGCCAATCTATCGCGGACACTCCCATCAAAGTTAATTTTGACAAACCCTGGATGAGGGGGCTCATAGGAAATGAAGATCGTATGCCGATTCGCTGCCGAAGCAGCAGGGGAACCCCAGAGGCCAGAGGTATCATAACCAACCGATTGGATAGCACAGGCACAATCCGCGGTCAAAGATCTAATCTTCCTCGCAAGCCGATGTGAAGAAATAAAGTCCTCCAAGAATATAATCTGGTTCCTCGATAACCAAATCTGGTAAGCCGTGGCCGCCCAGAGACCACGTTTATACAGAGGAGCCATCCGAAGATCCTGAAAAAAGAGAGGACGAGGGGAACCATAAGCATCCACTCTATAATCATAGCCCATCAGGTACCAAATCCGTCTAGCTCTAGGGCACTTGAAGATAGCATGGTCTGTAGACTCGTCCTCCAAACCACACAGGGGTAGGTCGGCTGGATAGACACACCCCTACGAGAGAGCAGGACACTCGTCGGAAGGCACACCCCTACGAGAGAGCAGGGTACTCATCAGAAGGCAGTCCCAAAGAAGCTTCCAGATAAAAAGCTGAACCATAGGAAGAGTAGGGAGCGACCATATCCACGCAGCATCCTTTGTTTCCTAGGGCTGAGGCCTAAAGATATGCATAAGGTCCCTGAAAGGGGCCCTAAAGAGGAAGGATCTCTGCAATAGCCTAACATCAGCCGAGGGACTAGAGATAAGAGGAATCGAGAGAATCCGCTGAGAGAGTTCCTCACCAAAGAGACTGGTCACCATGGAGGTATGCCAGGAGGGGGGATCTGATGAAATCAAATCCTTAACCCTCAAGTCGGTGGAAATATCCATACTGATAAATGAGGGCCACCGAGAAAGAGATAGCTCAGAAATCCAAGAATCCTGAATAGCGTTAATAGAATGACTATCACCAATCATCCAAGAGATGTTCTTCATGATAGAGTCACCAAACTGACACACCTCCTTCCAAAAGAAGGAGCACCCCCGGGGCGGCATTATATATTCCCCAGACTTCCAATCACCATATCTCGCACGCATCACGAAGCTCCAAAGATATTGCGGCTCCAGGAGGAAACGTGATGCATGTCTGGCCAATAAAGCTTGACGCCTGACCATCAAGGATTGGATCCCGAGACCACCTTCTTGAATTGGCATACAAATCATGTCCCAAGATAGAAGGTGAATACCGTGTCCATCTTGCATAGAAGCCCATAGAAAATCTCTAAAACATCTCTTAATCCTCCTTAGACAGGTAGTCGGGATGGCCGCATTCGAAAGCATATAGAGCGGAAGGGAGGAAAGAACCAACCGGATAATGGTAACCCTAGCCATCATAGATAAACCAGTGACATGCCAACCCTCGATACGCTGATGGACCCGCCTCTCAAGATCCGTATAGTCAGAACAATGGGGTCGTCTGCCAGTCATAGGGATCCCCAAATACATAAATCGATCGATCTGAGTAGAAATTCCCAGCCGATTGATGATAGCATCACTGGTTGATCTGGAAGTCTTTGGGCTAAAGCAAATAGAAGACTTCTGAAGGTTGACCTTCTGACCCGAAGCCTGATAATAACGCCGAATAATGGAATCAAAGGAGGCCGCATTATCAATAGAGGCCTAACCTAGAAGGATACAATCATCGGCAAACAAAAGATGAGAGATGGAAGGGCCCTCATCCCCCACCATAAAAGGAACAATCCTCTGATTTTGCTGAGCCTAATGAAAAGCACGAGAAAGATCATCCGCAGCCAAGATGAACAAAAGGGGAGATAAAGGGCACCCCTGACGTAATCCCACAGAGAAATGGAAAAACTCGGTCAGGCTCCCATTGATGATCAGAGAGAAAGAAGGCCTCTGGATACAAGCCATAACCCACTCAATAAACATCTCGTCAAAACCAAACTCCTGAAGGGAACGGTGCAAGAAGGCCCAGCTCAGTCTATCATAAGCTCTTTCCATATCAAGCTTGACAGCCATAAGACACCGTCTGGCAGGGGCTCTATGGAGATCATGTATAAACTCCTGAGTGATAAGGACGTTGTCCGAGATAGACCATCCTCTAATAAACACCCCTTGTTCCTTAGAGATAAGACGGGGAATCACTGCCAGAGGCGACTAGCTAAGAGACGGGCACAAACCTTGTACAAAGTAGTACATAGACTGATCGACCTAAAATGCTGAGGAAGAGAAGCATCCGAGCGCTTGGGCATAAGAGTAATAAGAGTCCGATTTCAATCCTCAGGAATGTGCTTAGATTGAAAACAATCTAGATAGCCTGAACCACCTCCTGCCCAACAATATCCCAATAGTGACGGAAAAAGAAAGGCGGAAACCCATTCGGCCCCAGGGCCTTATCCGGACCAAGCTCCCAAAGGGCCCGATGAACATCCTCCACATAGATCGGCTTGACAAGCATGGTGTTATCCGAGAAGGAAACCTTCCTGGAATCGGGTACCTGAATAACCGGAGCTCCATCACCGATAGATTCAGACCATCTAGACTGGAAGAAATGAAGAAGCTGAGACCGGATATAATGAATATCCTCCTAATAATTTCCCTCAGCATAAGCTAACCTCCGAATCCTATTAACTGCTCGTTGCTTCAGAGTAGCCTGGTGGAAGAATTTGGTATTACGGTCCCCTTCACGGATCCACTGAACCATGGACCTCTGCCTCCAATATAACTCCTGCTGCCGAAGAAGGGAGTGATGACGAGCAAGATTCTCTCGCAACAGGGAGAGATCAGAATCCAAAAGAAATCCATTCTGGTCCTCCTTCGACTGAAGGGCACATATAACAGCTTCAGCCAGCTCAACTTGCCTAACCATATCCCCAACCTCTAATCTATTCCATCTGGAAAGTCTGCGTCTGGCCAGCATAAGATGGCGAGATAACCGATAAATAGCGTTACCCCTAATAGGAAGGTGCCAAATTTGAGAAATGATAGTTCGAGCAGTAGAATGGATCGTCCAAAATCGTTCGAATCTGAACTGTTTCCTCTGCTGTAGATCAGCTTCCAAGGAAATCAAAATAGGACAATGATCCGAGGCGATCCTAGGGAGGTGAGTAACAGTGACAGCAGGAACTTTGGAGCCATTGAGCTATGGCCAAAGCTCTATCTATTCTCTCCCAGATCCGCGTTGTCCCCTGTCGGTTATTACACCAATTAAATTAGGGCCCTGAATACCCCAGATCCATCAGCCCAGTAGACCCGATGAATGACCTAAATTCAATAATATCAGTTGGGCTGGTGACTCTCTTACCCCCTCTCTTCTCACTAGCCTCGGTAATACAATTGAAGTCATCAGTAATGATGGAAGGAATCCCTTGAGCAAGGAGGGAAGTCAACTCGGACCAAAGAACCTGTCTCTCACGGTAATCCGTACTGGCATAAACCGCCGATAGAAACCAGGGGTCAGAAGTCCCTTTAGAAACTACAAGGCCAATCTGGTGATTACTCCGATGAAATGCATCAATCGTGATAGCAGAGTCACGCCAAATAGCTAGAATACCTTCAGACAAACCCAAAGCCTCCACCGCATGGGAAGACCAGGACTGGGCGATCTGCCTCCGAAACCGCACCAAACTATCTCCCGACAGCCTGGTTTCTAAAAAGACACATATATCAAAATTATGTAGCTGTATCAATATGCCAAAAAAGGAACGAAATGAGAGCTTATTAGCACCTCTTACATTCCAAATGAGGATCTTCATTAATTAACTAGAGGTAGCTGGGACCCCTCCCGATCCTCTGCCATAAAGCTATCATAATGGTGCCCTGCAGACCCTGTACCATCCTTGGAATTTAGAATAGAACAATCCTGCAAGACATCTGAATCAGCATCAATAACAGCTGAACCCTAACCCAAGAGATCAATAGAAGGTGCCTCACACTCCTGGACTACATGCCTATCAGGGTTGGCCATCACCACCTCCCGACCTGTTACCTAGCAACAGGGGGGCTGGGGCAATCTATGCGAAGAAGGAATGAAATCCACTTTGCATTTGACAATATTGCCCTTGCCTTTCCCTTTCCTCTTATCCGGTTTGGAGATAGACATGGGAGGCTGGCAATCAACTGGTCTCGCCCATTTGAGGGGGCCCGAACCCATTTCCCTATTCTCCACTTGGCCACCATCAGTGGAAACCAAAGCCAAAGAGGCAAAAGGGTTAACTGAAACCAGGGGTTGGGGCAAATCAGATTCAGAGAACCCAATCTGATCCAACTGCAACTTCCCCCTTTCTGAACTTTTAAAACCGGCATGGCCACCAGAGAGGATGATTCCTTCTCCCCTCCCTCCTTAACCATTACCTGCTTCCCTCTATCTGGAGCATTGAAACCGGCCATAGAAGCAGGGCATACCTTCACCCCTCCCAACTCTTGATTGACCGAAGCCAACTTCACTAACCCTGGGGGCCGTATGCGACCCACCTTCGACGGAGCCTTCCATCCCTCCTTCAGGTTCGAATCCACAGCTTCCGGCTGAGGAACATAATTGGGAGCAGAGACAGTCGAAGGTGGCTTAAACAAGGGACCTACTGCACTCCTTCGTTGACGAACCGCTGCCAGCCACAGCCCAAAAACGAAGCTGCTGACTGAAACCTCCGCCTCATCCATGGCCGCCAGCGAACACATGCCATTCAAATGCAACAACCCGCATTTCGGACAGAAACCTTCCAAAGATTCAAAGACGAACTGCTGCCAGAATGGTCCCCGGAGCCCCTGAACCCTGGTCCCAGGCCGGAGAGAACGACTCAAATTGACACGGACTGCCACTCTAGCGAAGCCTCCCCTGTTCTTTGACATTATAGCAGCATCTGCACAGCAAAAGCACCCCGCTTGCTCCGCAATGGCTCTGAGAATGTCCTCCTTCTAGAATTCCATTGGAAGGTTGGGCATCCTCATCCAAACCAGCGCAGAGGAGATGGAATTCTCGGCCGGAAAAAAATTCCGGACGCCATGCTTCAGTCCCGATGATCTGTTCGTTGATCATGCATGGGCGATTGAGGACCAGATCGCAAACCGCCGGATCTTCAAAGCGGAAGGAAGATGTGGCAGCGAAAAGCCAGAGAAATAGGGACAATGACCCCAGGAATTTCAGCTCGTCTGAACTCCCTGATGTAGGCTTCAGTTGGCACCTATTTGAGGAACGAACGAGCAAGTACAGCAGTCTGCTGTCACCCTACCGTCTCCTCTTCCAACACCGACACCGGGACCCGAACAACATCCGAGAATCTGATCTCCAGCCTCGCCACCTCCGTCGAAGAGGGAGACGACTAAACCCATACTCCGATGCCCTTCTCCTGGGCACCCGATCCTCCTCAGTCCCAGTGGAGGCCATAGGAAGACAGTGGATGACGGGACAAAGGACAAAGGAGAAGCACACAACATGGCGATGAAGATCGCTGTTGATCGAAGAGGGAGAAGTTGGAACACAAATCTTAAAGCACAGCAAAGCGAAGAACCAGAGAGCCGCACGCAAGATTCTTAAAGCACACTAATCCACAATTCTTTTTTTCAAGAGCTGAGATTTATGCGTGGTTATCTATTGACAAAATAGTGCTATGTCAGTTGGGAACCCTGGTATCCAATACCCAGAGACCGAGAGCCTGGGACGAAGATATAAATCTTAACGGCTATATTTTTATTAACCAAAAAAGGGGCGAGTCTCGGTATTTTAGAACAGTAGTATAATACAAAAAGATTCATGTCACCCCTAAGAACTTTATAAACATAAGATTATAAATTACAAAAACTCATGCGCGCCAGAAAAAAGACTCCAACAAAAGAGTCGACACATTAACGTTACGCCTAAGAACTTTATCAACATAAGATTATAGATTTCATATGACGCACCCAACAAACCAGGCCGAAGTCACTCCAGCACCCATCTTGGTCCGCACTTCCCCTGCTTTCAGAGTTTTCCGGCGCTCCTCAAAGCCTTCTTCAGCTCCTCGTTCACCTCCTCCGCGGCCGTCTTCCCGGAGTTCTCCGGCGACTTAACGTTGCTCCAGCGGTCCCTCTTCCCAACCGTCGCCTTATTCCCGCCCTTGCCGACGTCAGCCCCGCCAGACACCTGACCTCCGATTGCCGGCGCCGCCTTCCAACCGCCGATCTCCGCCCGGAGCTCGTCCACGGCCCTCCTCAGCAGCCCATTCTCGGCCTGCAGCGCCTCCAGCTGCCGCTTCACCAACAGACACGCCTCCGCCACGTCCGTGACGGAGCCTCCGCCAGCGGCGGCCACGATGGCATTCTTCTCCTTCGCTTTCCCGTCCTCCGCCGCCACGTGTTCGATCGAGATTTTGCTCATCACGAACAGCGGGAGCTTGCTCAGCGAGATCCCAGCCCCCGGCAACCTCCGGCCGGCGTCCTCCGCGAACGCGGTGCGGAGCTCTGGCGGCACTCTGACACCCCACCGGAACCTAACGGCGGCGTGGCTCCGCAGCGGGAGGACGCTCCGCGCAGTGACCTCCAAGCCAGAGAAGAGGCCTTGGACACCGCAGCCGCCGGCGGTGAAATCCGTCGGGAATCCATTCACGTTCTTCCCGATGTGAATCCCGTTCTCCGGCCGGAACTTGACGATGGGCGTTTCGGTCCCCTCGACCGATACCTCGCCGTTCGCGTCAGCTTCGGCGGCGATATGCTTCCCGGCGTCTGGCGCCGGTGCGGATCCGGTGGTCTTCTTGATGCTGAAATCCCCGAGGCGGGGCTTGAAGACGATGGAGAAGCTAGGGCCGGCGCCGCGGCCGAGGAGGCTGAACTCGGCGGCCATCGCCATGGGAGCGCCGAAGGGGGAGCCGAAGGCCCCGATACCGGTCTTGATGACGAGGCTGAAGGGGTTCCAGGAGTTATTGGGGCAGTAGGAGACGCGGAAGGAGGGGCCAGATTCGAAGGCGGTGGCGAGGTCGAGGCGGAGCTCCCGTGACGCGCCGGCGGAGACGCCGGAGAGGAACGGGAGGCCGAGGATACTGATGGGAACCTTGGCCCTCACGAGAGGCTTCTGTTCTTCCCGGAACTTGATGGAAGCCTTCATGGCGTCCCGCGTCCTCGTCGGCCTAGGGTTTCAGAGAATTCGACTTCAAGACCCTCAGTCGAGCGATCGATGAGGGAGAATTCAAATTCTAGGCCACCATTAATGGATGGATCAGGTTTAGGGTTTGGGGGGGGGGGGGGGGGGGGAAGGGCCGGCGAGGAGGCTCCCTCGGTGCGATGGCTCAGAAATGCACAGCGAATGGCTCTCCGCTGTCACTGAAATTACACGTATTCCAACAGATATCCGTGCGCGTTACTTCGGCTCTAATCTGGTTCGGGTTTCCGGTTTGGCTCGCACGGAAAAATAAAAGAAAGAAAGAGCATGGAAATTATTCCCGACGACAAGCACACGGCATGTTAATTTATTTTTTAATTAAAATATATTAGATATAGGCCTGTACGAGACCACGCATATAGGTTTATGCGTTAGATATTCCTTGCATATAGTTTGACAAAGGTAATATAAGAAACGCTTCTCTTTTCTAAGTTTTTGGATGGTAAAATTTAAAGCATGAAAGTTATTTCCAGCTGGTCCATATTGCTGTCTAAATAATATACGATGAGCGGAGTGAAATAGCGTTTGATGTATGGAGCCATGAAAGCGGGAGAAAGGTAGGTAAATTGGAACCGAGAGTAGAATTAGATCAAAATATATATATATGATGATATATTAATTTTTTTAATATTTAAATTAAAAGCAAACATATATAAATTTATTTAGTTTATTTAATAGATAAATCGGTTCAAATTGATATATAATCAGTCTCGTGTGCATTTGACACAACATGCTTTCACTTTTTTTTTTCGACTTCCATCCTTTTTTTTTTATGGTAATAATTATCACAAACTATCAAACTTTTAAGGTAAACCTTCCATCTTTATATATAATAATCATAGTAATTATTATAAATTAATTTTTAATATATAATTATGTTAACGGCGATAAAAATGTAATTATTGCACGCGCGCCGATCAACCATCGCGCACGATGTGTATAAAGCCTTTTCCTCGGAGCGGTATTCCGCCGGTAGCGCGCGCGCAGGCGGTCAAAATTCCGAAAAAATAAAAAAATCTTGCCGAGGGCGCGACGCGCCATTGAAAAGCTTTTCCGACTTCAATGAGGCTTCTTCATTTCGGTAACTCCAAGAGTCGAAAGCACGAAACCCTACACTTAGCGCTCGAAACCTCGAGGTTTCTCCTGCCGCTCTCCCTCTTCCCCAACTGAATTTCTAGGGTTTGGGTTTAGGGCTAGGGCTAGGGCTAGGGTTTTTCCTGCTTTACTCCGTGTCTTCGAAGGGTCTTCGACAATGGTGAGGGCGGTGAAGGGGGAGCCGGGGATGAGAAGGAGGGAGGAGTCCAGGGGACGGGAAAGGCGTGAAGACAGCAGCGGCGAAGGTACGCAAGGGGTGACAGAGCGACGGGTTCTTCGGTCTCGGTACTTGGCCGTCAGGAATCTAATCAGTGGTATGTATTCGAGTTCCTGTGCCAACCTCTTGGCCATGAATCGGTAGCTTCCTTTCTTTTTCTTCCCCTTTCTCTCTCTTTGGTTTATTGGTCGTTTTCTTTGCTGTGAATCGTTAGTGGTTTGCAGATCGGAGGGAGGATATTAGCAGAGTGGATTTTGGCAAGTTCGAGTCGATCATCAATGAAGTGGAGAGTCTGCATCATCTGGGCACGTATTTTTAGATTTCTTTTACGATCATCTTATATCTATATGCATAATTTAAAAATAACATTTAAATTGCATCTATTCTTCTTTTCAGTGAATCTAATGATTTTTGCTTAGCTAAGCTAGTTTAGCACCTGTGAATCAGTTTTGCTGTTTTTTTTTAAAAATTAATTTTAGGAAATAGACAGATCATAACTTCAAATTCAGTAACTTATTGTTGTTTTCAAAGGTTCAGTACCCTTGCTGGCATTGCTCTATAATTGACATATTTGATAGCCTTTTACTTATTTGCAAGGAAGGTCGGATTGCAACAAGGGGAAGCCATAAATATGAATTTCTGGAGAGAACCGGTCCATTTTCCACATGCATCTCTTGATTAGAAGAAACGAAATACTGGATTCCTTGCATGTATATTTTTTGGCTTAAAAGTCCCATCGTAGATTCAATTATAGATAGGCCATTTGTTTTTCTATATCCCTACTTGCTTTATTTGGTTGCTTACAAATATAGGTGCAGATGTAGTTTAGATGCTAAAATCGACATACATATTTAGATAGATTTGGATATGAAAACCAATTTGGGTGGATATCAGTTTGATCCATTTTCACCACTAACTTATCAATGACGCTAGTTGTTTTTGAACTCTTCTTCACTTGAACTGATATTCTTCTTGCATTCCACAATAATTGAGTGGCACAGCCTGCTGTGCTTGGCCTCATTCTGTCAGTTATGCTCTCCATTTGGCATCTCTCCATGTTATCCATAACCGACAAGAAGTGCATATGAATATCCAGTTGTGATCATAATTGTGTTCTCTAGTCTTTTAATTCAGTTAATACCAACCAGGCTTTGACAGTCAGAGAACTAATTTAGCAATATTTTAATCATGGGGAAGTCCATGGAAAATTTGTAGTCTTTGGATGTGTTGCTACATGTTAGCTTAATTCTTGTCAATAGACAAAGAAGATTTATGTCTAACAGTCAAAGAAATAATAAAGAAGTCACAATCTTACTGGATGCTTCCATGTCCAATTATCTGTTTACCAAGTTACAAGATAATGTGTTTTTGGACTATAATATAACTTTCTAAGGAAAATAAAAAGTGGGGGAAAATTGACCTGTTATTTTTCTTTTCTGTCTTTTTTTTTTTAATTTCAGTTACAATGAAAATAATGGAGACTGGATTTAGAATTATAGGGATGAAGTCAAAAAATAAGTGGGGAGAGACATAATAGAGAAGCATAGTATGCTATACCGGTGCATACTACATCGTATTGGGATTAAATTGAGACTTGGTACAAGTGCGTACAGAGTCTTGGCAGTAGCAAACCTTGGAACCTTTTTTTTTTTTTTGAGAGGATCAAACTAACATGATAATGTATATTTAAATTTATAAATTATATATAAATATATTTTTTATACTAAAACACACACACATATTTTGAGGGGGAGGGGGCATGGCTCCTTTAGTCCCCTTTAAGCTCCGCCACTGAGTTTCGGTACGCTAAATTAACCTACATACCGGGCATATGATACCATACCGGTGTAGTGTTAGTAGGAAGTTTGGTATCGAGACGGCAAATCTTGTAGAAAATATAGAAGGGGATTTTTAACCTAATTGAAAATCAATGGCTGATGATCAGAGAAAAAAGAATAAAGTGAAATGAAAGATCAAATAGTTATTTTTTTCTGTTTCTGTACATATTTGATTGTCTTCTTATTCTTCTTTTTCAAGGGTTTAACAAAGCCTTCTACAAATTGTTGGATCGGCAAGTTTATGTCATTATAGTATGTAAGGTCCATGCTTGTATTATGTGGTGAATGATGTGTTTATTGTCATTTTTGTCCGGTAAAGTCGTTGTCCTACTTATTTATTGTACAATTTAACAGATAAAAGGTCTTAAATTGTCCTTTCTAGGCTGTAAGAAATAGTGAGGTCCCATGTTGATTTAAGGGAATGAACATGGTTACCTTTTTAAGCATGTAAATATTTGATAATAATTTTTACTGCCTAGCCTGTATGAATTGTGTAATGGACAACGACTAGATCATTCTTAATCACACTAAAGTGGAGTGTTATTACTTTGCCAAAACCTCTAGTGTTCTGATGTTGGTGGAAGATAATTTCATAAACAAAGAAAATGCTGGAATAGTGTCCAATGATCAATATCTAGAATGAAATAATATAACAGCAGCTTTCTATTGAAATGAGCAAATAGGAATTCGTATCTCAAGGCTTCCACTATGATTCTTAAAACTGAATCAATGACCTAGCTTTTTTGTTTTATTACTTCGAATATTCTGGCTCTATTTTCTCCCATCCTAGTTCTCCAAAAGATGTTCTAGGTCCAAGCCTGACCCATTGATACACCTGTCAGTGGACTGGAACTTTTTAACACCGGCTTTCTTGAATAATGCTCTCCAACCACACTTCCTTATCTTTTTAACACTCCTATGACTCTGTTCTAAATTTCACCCTTCTATCCATTCTTATAATGGTGTTATAACATGTTTCTAGCTTCATTCATTTTTATTAGGCATTATGTTAGGTATGACTCATGGTTAAAGAGTTTGATGATTCATGAACCACTAGTTAACCCCTTACTGCATACTCTAATTCATTGGAGTGCAAAAAGGATCCATTATATGAAGCCTTGTGAAAAGGAGCCTCTCCTAGTGGCTTCTCAGAGCTAAATAAATTTATTTCGTTTTGAGTTGAGACTCAATGCAATCTTTTGATCTTTTCATTGACCCTTTGACCTCTTACTCTTTTAGGACATTGATCGTTCTTTATTTTTTGTGTGTGTTCTTTATCCCTTTCTTCTACTTGCAACCTTTCTACTAGTACGAGATGGTCATGTAATAATTGCCAAATTCCTCATTCTCATTATTTTCATGTGCCACAGTTCAAAAGCCTAGAGAACAAGTAGCAGATGCTGAGGCTCTACTGGACATTGCTAGCACACTGGTCACATCAGTTAGGTCTCAAAGTAGCGATGGAGTGAGTCCAACAGATTTTGTAACTGCATTGCTAAGGAACTTTGGACAGCGAGATGGGCATGCGAATGTTGATAGTGCTCGCAACATGATTTCTTGGGCAGAAGTTGGCATTGCTGTATCTCATGTTTTTAGAAACGTCCCTGGATGCTCCACAATGTAAGGAACCTTCCTAACCATTATAGCAATTTAGATATTAAATATTGTTTCTGCTTTTGGTGAATTTGGCTTTCTCCGGTAGGATTGGTCCTATGAGTACTCAAATGAAACAACGCAAGGCTGTGGTTCACAGAAAACGGACCAGGCCAACTGAAAACAGTCATCCTGAGGAGGTCAGTGGCTACATTTAGATTTTTTGTTCTGGCCTCCAAGATTCTAGTTCTCACTATCTCTTTATGTATCTTAGAGGTTTTTTTCCTCTCAAAGGTTTTTCTTAGTTGCTGACCTATTTTTTTCTTTCTTTCTTTTTTTTTTTAGAACCAAAATATCAAACTTTTGAAGTATCTAACTTACAATGAAACTGACATGTAAGATTGTACTTGCAGTTAAAACTAACCTATGTGACCTTTTATTGAAAAGTTCAGATTTTTTAAAATGGTTGTAGCACTTTTTACCCTTTATCTATCAAGATTGTTCCTTAGTTGCCCAATCTACTGGGATCGGCCTAGGAAATGGCCCAACGGGCTACATCATGTAGGTCACCAGGGCGCTGCAGTCTGCCTTATGGACTATGGACAACCCATGTTATAGAACCTTTTAACCATATCATTTGCTGTTTGTGCACATCATCCCAGCAAGCTGCCCTGTCTGTGTGCTGGCTTGCATTGGCACAAGAACAACATCACATCAGCCATGGAGCTGCATCATGTTGAAGTCCTGAAGCTTGTAACATGAGATTTTAGAACAAGACCTCCAGGAGGGTACCAAGTACTGGACTGGTCCTGCTTTAGCATTGAAACAATATAATGTCATAATTTTGTAATCAATGACTTGCACAGTTTTCTTTATAGATAGCTTTTTATTTCCTTTTGTACAGCTTGATGAGGCTCAACCAGAAGAAAAAACTAATACCGATAACAACATGGCAACCATGTTTGACATATTGAGAAAGAAGAGATGTGCAAGGCTTGAAAACCTTGTTTTAAACAGAGCATCTTTTGCACAAACTGTGGAGAACATATTTGCCCTGTCATTTTTGGTGAAAGATGGGAGGGCTGAAATATCTGTGAACGATGATGGGCATCATTTTGTTTGTAAGT
Organism: Calamus simplicifolius; assembly: GCA_900491605.1. Lineage (NCBI taxonomy): Eukaryota > Viridiplantae > Streptophyta > Magnoliopsida > Arecales > Arecaceae > Calamus > Calamus simplicifolius. The sequence continues at coordinate 362,604 of UESW01004255.1, forward strand.
TCTTCATCAGGCTTCACATCATTCTGTTTAAGTCTCTCTGCTGTATTGATGCTAATGAAAATGTCTGTCTTTTTAGCTCCAAGGAATGCACCTGCTGCCGCTGCAGTAGCCTCAGGGGATGTATCTTACACCCACTTTGTGTTCAGATTTGATTTTAAAGATTGGAAGGTATAAAAAGATGTTCTCTTTCTTGGGAATTTAAATTTTTTTGTTGATTTAAGTGGGTCATGGACACTTAATTTATAATATTCATGGAAGTGATTTCTGTTTAGAACTCGTAAAGAGATAACAAACAGTATGATTTATAGCATGGTTACTGGGGTGAAGCCAATGTTGAAACTGTTCATTTTGAAGAGAATCAAAAGTGGGACAATGTTGTGAGGAATGATGAAAGGAATCCAACAATCCTGCAGGAACAGTGTTTCATTTGAGGGTCCCGGTTCTTGTTTATCTTCTCAATTTCATCCAAGGACGTTGCCTTCTGGTTGCAAAACAAAATTTGCAGGATCCACCTGTTCTCTCGTCATAATTTTACTTTTCCTTTTTATATCATTGTGAAATTTGAGTTTGCAGGGAGCTACCTCATACATTTTGTTCGGGACAAATGCCGCTGCTTTTATGACTTGCTATCCTGGTTTGCAGTTGATGATGGATGGTGTTGGGTTCGGGGAAGAGCTGATGCCTCACAGAAGTGGCCAAAGCATGTGCGGCACCTCTTTACAAGCAGAGGGAATACACGGGGATTCTCAGTCTGCTGCACCTTCAACGCCTATCAGAAAGTTGACTCGAAGTAGGGGCTTGGTCGTACAAGAAGAAACGGTCGTTGAGGATATGCACCAAGAAAAGAAACCTCCAGTTGAACTTCCACCCGGGCGCAAGGGCAGGTGACTACTCCTCCATGTCTCTGCTGTTTGTTCTTGTTGTGTTAGCCATTTTGTCCAACTTATGGACACTGCAGTTTTGGTTTGTACATAAATCAGCTAAGCGTGCTTCTGGAATGGTCAGTGTGCATCTTATCTATTAATCATTACTACAAACCTAGCTGTCATCATCATTTTGGTTTGTATTTCTTTTGTTGCATTATTTCATGGATCTGCTGATGAATCCTGTTAAAAGTTGGATCATTTCGTTTCTAATATCAAATCTGCAATGCGTATTGTACTCTGTTGGGAGGAACTCCACGAGTGCAGTGATTGCTTTCTTTCTGCTTCTTGTTATCTATCTTCTATGAGTTGCCATTATTTTAACGCCTAATTTCACCAGCAGTGCTGCCAACCAATTTGCAAAGCATGAGACCTAATATGAGAACCATCCCGTCGGTGTAAAAAGCCTGAATGTAAAATGCCAACCAATTCTCCGGCTGAGACTAGGTCACCATTTTTTTTTTTTTTTTTAAATTTGATCATGACATTCCTGTTTACCGAGGTGGTGCTGTTTCCTTCACCAGTCAGCCCCTTCTTATATTTTCCGGTGGCTGACTCTATGGGATTGCATAAGTAATCGCCGAGTAATCTCCTGGTTTTCTAGATGGCCTATATTTTGGTAGATTCTAAATTATAAGATAGGCTATATGATAACTTTCTAGTTAGGCTCAATTTTTGGCTTCCCTCAAGTACTTTTGAACTGGAGTAATGAGAGAATATAGCTGCAAAGTGTTGGATGTCGCACTAATATGACTTCGCCCTTGTCTTACGTTCAGGCATGGGCTTCAATCCATGTGAAGGGGTCCTTGGTTTCATTTACCCCTAAAGTTCCTTTAGGGTTGACAGGATATTGATCAAATCCATTGTGACCTCAAATCTCCTACGCTTTGATGTCATTTGATAGTAACCCTGGTGCAGTAACGGTGACATATTTGACGCAAGAATATCATCGCTGATGCCTCGTGACAATAATATTGAGCACCTCCCTCATGATTGGCCACATTCATGCTTCTCTCTCTCACCTTGTGGTCATGGAATTTCTATCCAGTGTGCAAATACTTGTTCCGATGTATTTAATAAAAGAAATTTAATGTTTTTATCGGTTAGCTTGCTATATTTGAGCTGCGATCTGAATAATGGACCATCCATGATCTCAATCATCTGTAACTATGAGTTGATGGGATGATATATAACTGTCTATAAATATAAAATTGGAAATGCATAATTGGATATGATTTCTAGACTACATTTTGAAGGTTGGCAGCTTTTAGTATTTTTAGGCTTTTCTTTACATTTTCTTTTGTTTTGATCCACCAAATAATACGTATCTAAATTCATGTGGAACATGAAAGCGACTTGAATCCAGTGCATATTGCAATACACTCTAGTATCAAAGTTGAGCCTTCCTAACTAACCTTTACATACATGAAAAACAAGTCAAATTCACGTTCAACCATAGCATTTTGAGTTTGTTTGTTTTCAGCTACAAAACAATTCTTTCTTTATCTACTCTAATTACTGTGGCAGTACGTGTCCCTTCAATAAGTCCTATACACTCCTACAATAAAAAAAAAAGAAGTCACTACATTCATACAAAAGATAAATATTCAACAATAAAGATAATCTCAAGATAACGATAGAAATTTTATAATTATTTTAAATTTTGGTGGTGTAATAATTGATGGAAGGCATACCAAAATCTGCTCAAAGTGTCAACTTATAGTTTCACTGCTATGATGGAATTACTTTTGTTGCTTGCATTTGTTAAGGAACTCACAAAACATTGTTGCTTGCTCCCCCAAAAGGGAGTCATTTATCTTTAAACACGGTCCAAGTGGCATGAAAACCATGAGTTTTCATGTGAAATTTCCCCTCAACATTACACCATGATCTTAAGAACTTTGATATATGTAGCACCTGACAAGATTAAGGTGTGATAAGGTCAATGTCCATTAATCCGTCATTTAATCTGTGAAAATGATTGAAATCATTTCATTGCCTTTATTGTTTATTCTTTGCTAGTGACTTAGGTCCGTCCACATTGTATAAAGGAAATTCTAGCAAAACGCAAGTGGTTGACGACGTAAGAGGAGAAACTAATACGTTTGTAAAACGAGAGAAGGATACATACATGTTCCTATTCCTTTTTGGTTATTCGCTAGTCTCAAACAACTGGTTTACAATGGTCAGTTGAAATGGTTAATGTAAGGCCTAGTTATACTGATGAGTAATTAATGGATTTTCAGCTTTGGAACTCTACTTAACCCTGTCAAAATCGAGCTTTACTTGATAACGCCTGGTGAGTAATGGTCATATTTAGAATTCTATCAAGATTATTTCTTGTAAAAAAAAATCATGTAAACATCCAAAAACAAGAGAACTGCTACAAACTGGAGTAATTTTTTCCCTAGAGAAATCACTTGGCGCATCATTCAATTAATAGGTAATTCTTTTTTTTTTTTTTTGCGCATGAATATTCCAAAAGGGACATTACAATATTTGGTGAATTAAGAAAAATAAAATATATGCTGCCGATATAAAAATTGTGGAAAAATGAACGAAAGGCATCCGTGGAAAAAGATGAGTTATGGATGGAGAGAGCTACTGCTGTGGACAAACTTTTGTTTCAAAAAAGCTTCTCCCTGGTGAACTTCGTTTCGGAGAGGTGGGCAAATAAGTGCAAGAGGATTATTTTATATATTTTTTATATTATCCTAACAAAATGTAAACAAAATAAATATATCTTGCTGTGATCATACTATTAAAACAATTAATTAAATTATATTATGTTAACATCCTGTATCAATATTATGCATTACAACATTATCCTATGGTATGTGTATTGCATTATACTTGATATAGTATTAAAATCATAATGCTAGTGAATATTAAACACAATTTAATGTCTCATAATACAAATATCAATGAACTTAGCATGGCCTTACCAAAGTATTGTATTAGTAACATCATGTATGATTGATAATAATGCTGCATCGTGAGATAAATTTTTTTTTTCCATCAAAAAGTAATATATCAAGCTATAATTTTCAGTGCTTTGACGTGGCCAACCACTGTGGTCAACAATGCCATTTTTGCAACATGATGCAACGCTCACGAATATATATAGTTGCAATAAAATATAAGAAGCAAGCCAACAGAGCACTTGCCATGACTTAATCCCGAATTTTACTATCTCAAAGTTTTTGACAAAACTTGAGCTTTTGGAATCCTATTCATCTGAATAAGGTTCGTGCTTGTCATCTGGGAGTAAGACAAAATTCAAATCCTAACTCTTTATTCATAGCATACGCCTCTAGAGAGAACTAAAATGGAAAACAGACACAAATTTGAGAACCCAATCATTATGCCCCTGCAATCCTACACTGCTATCGTTGGGCTGTCGGTCGCAAGTCCCATGGTGTTTAGTCCATTGTCAACATAAACCACAGAACCAGTTACTGCTGAAGCTAAAGGAGACACGAGAAACGCAGCCGTATTGCCAACTTCATCTGTACCATTTTCCCAAGCGAGTAAGTATATTTGGAACTTTAGAAGGGATCAAGAACAAGAGCCACGCTAGGATGATCTTGTTATTTTTTACCTGCCAACAATTCTTTCTGCAATGGTGCATTGGAATAAGAATATTCTATCATCTTCTCAATGAACCCAATGGCTTTTGCAGCACGGCTTCCCAAGGGACCTGAAAATATGTTTTGAAGTTTGAAATGTAAAACAAACACAAACAGCTCAGAAGATTTTATCAGGAGTCTGCACCACCAAAATCAAGAATCTAACCAAGACCCTTCAACCGTAGTCATCAGGCTTCTCATTCATAATACAACAAGATTTTATCAGGAAGATTGATTGAGGTTGTCCGGCAGTTTCCTTTCAACATCTGCCATATGAAAAATTCTGAGAGAAGATATACAAACCTGCAGATATTGTATTCACTCTAATCTGCCCTTCCTCCCTGCTTCAAAAGCTAAGACCTGCATCAACAAAAAGTACGCAATAAAACAATTCAGATGCAGATCAAAACAATAAGCAGTAAAATATGAATGTGGACCATCTGAAGGAAGCCATTGAGCATACCCTGGTATCACTCTCTAGGGCTGCTTTTGCTGAACTCATGCCTCCACCATACCTGCAAAAGTTACACATTAAAACCTTTTTGAATAGCCCTGGAAGACATGCATTCAATGCCTCAACTGCTTCTTCAGTTGGTGAAGAGAGCATACCCAGGAATGGTCCTTTCAGAAGCAATGTAAGTTAAGGAAATTGAAGCACCACCTGCAGTAAGTATGGTTATAGGTTTTGAAGTTTGCACTATATCATTCAGCAAAAGAGTGAGAAGGTAAATATTGCTATGCCGACAAAGGCTTTAGATCATGATAATGGCCCCCAATTCCACATAGACTGACTGATATTAAAAGCCCAGGAATTCATGGAAATGATTGCAAATGATTAATAAAATAAGGTGAAAGGGACTGATCCAGGCAGTAATTCATCTATAGATATTACATAACATGGAATTCAAGAAACATGGCAAACCATAACAACAAACAATGAAGGGAAAACAATAAATAAACCATTGTAACAAACCTGGATTCATTATTGGAAGGAAGTGCTTAAGTAGTGATATAAAAGAATAACTTGATGCAGATATAGCAGCAAGATATCCCTGTCTAGATGTCTCCAAGAGAGGTTTGGTAACCTGCATTTGTGGAACCATATATGCATAAACAATTGATGCTCAAAAGGAAAAAAAATGAAAAGAAATGTGACATAATATACCTCTGGTCCATTTGCAAGTGAATGCACAAGAATGTCTATGCTTCCAAAATCATTCTTGACAGATTCAACTACTTCCTACAAAGAATGGAGTTTGCATAATAAGAGAATGACAAAATTGAAATTCTTCAGAGATACAAGGCATCTGAACTACCTGGGAATCCTCATTGTAGGATTAAGAGGTCAAGGAGAATGAAGATATGTGGTTTTAAAATGATGAAAAAGACCCGAACATACCATAAACATATTGAAGGAATCAAAACAGGGATGTATTACCCTACCTTCACAGTCCAATTTGAGGAACCTGAATAGCGTTTGTTTGTTTTAACCTGTAGAAAAACATACAAAGCAGACTTGTAACCAACCAGCCAGCGAGGGGTAAAGAAAAAGAGGCTGGGGGATCAAATAAAAAAAACAAAACAATTGACTTATTTCCATCTCACATCATCAGGAACATCCTCAAGAGTATCATAAACAGCATCCAATGGGTATACTTTGATTATCTCCATAAGAGAACCATTAGGCAACCTGCAACATCAGTAACATCACCTATCCCATGATGTGGAATCAATGTAATCACCAACTCATGCAACCACTCAATGGGGAGATCTGTGTATGTGATTAAAGAAGAACAACAAAGAGAACTTGGAACACACCGGCGTGACTCATCGAATTTGCCGCGTCTTAAGCTAGTCTCAAAAATATTAAGTGCCTGAAATTGGTAAAGTTCCCATAATAAGTCAAACAATAAGTGCTAGTTCAGCACCTCCTACTGTTATGGATAACAGAATGCAGATCACATACAGGTACCCATGTACCAACAAGAATTTCAGCACCAGCAGCAGCAAGAGCCTTAGCAATTGCCCAACCATAGCCATTATCATCAGCTACACCAGCAATAAATGCTCTTTTACCTGAAGAAAAATAATATCATGAAGAATTATAATCCCATGTCTTGTCATTCATCTTGCTATGCAAAATCTTTTTTTTTTTTTTTTGATACAATAAGCTTGGGAGCAAAAGAATCTTGAAAAAAAAGGGCATATTGTGGTGAAAACGAGTTTGTTAACTGTCCTAGTTAACCAGGAAAACAAAAGATAATTGCAGATACTAAGATGAAGAAAACAAATGAAACAAGTACTGCACCCCTTGTAGCATTCAACCACAGAACAAGCAACTTTATAATGAAACTAAAGCTCTGAGCAAGGTACATGATATTAGTTCATCAGGATCTCCCTAAGGCTATCATCATAACAGGACTCCAGTAAACATCATAATAAAATCATCAATATTTTCTTTTCCCCTATATTGTAGCAGTCACACACACCTCCTTTATTTGAATTCCAAAGGTTGATAAGGATTTTCTCCAATTATATTTTCCAAAATTCTTCTTTGAAATTAATTTTAATGTCATGACACAGATTGTGCTATTTGAGAACTCCTACAGTAAAGAATGGAGCCAAGAGGAAAATATTCTAGACAGATATTGCAAGACAAAACAGAGTAGCCTTGTAAGAGTTAGCATCTGCAATATTCATAAAAGATGCAAGTTATCAGCAATTCTATTTTAAAGCAGGCTAAAAAAAGCACTGAAGGCTTTTAGCAGTCATCTTCCAAAAAATGAGTAATCACAGCTGGGAATTATTTGTATAACATCAAAATGTCCTACAATGATATATTATGTCATCTCTTTAGGTGATACAGAGATTGTAATCATAGGATGAGCAGTTCAAAATTGAGTACATTATGTGGATGACAACTAAACAAAGATAGCATTAGGAATTGTGAGTACAATGGAGGAAACTTAGAAATTGCACCTGTAGAAAATAAAGTAAAGAAGAATGAATTGAAAAACTGGTAGATGCCTTGATTTGGAGAAAAACTTATCCATGAACAAACAGGAAAACAGCACAGCAGATAAGAAACACGAATAGAGGTTTGCCTATTGACAATTTGGAAAATTTTTCTTAGTGGAGAATGCAGCCTTCAAAAGAGCCCATAGTAGGAAAAAGTAGATAACATGAGTCTAAATGTACCAACGGATTTCACTACTATCAGAGACCAGATGCCAATAGATTAAAAACATGAGCATGATTATAGAAACCGCAAGTGCAGAATTTTTGGCATCTAGAAGAACTAATCAACTTTGTGCACCAAAATATTGTTTGACCTGTATTGATTGGACTAAGTAATTATTCCTTGAAAACCATTGCAGAATTTCCAAATAGAGAACACAGTTGGAAATTGTAACTCATTAATGATCATGCCCAACTAAAGATGGAAGGGAAATTTTGATTTGTTTTAATAGTACTAGATTGTGATTCACAACTATTTCTCATTTGGAAAACTTCCAAAAGAGAGGAGCCAATGTTGCACTTGGATACATAGAGTGGACCCAGAAAAATGGGATAGGAAAGGTATTGTTTCTGTGGTTGTGAAAACAAAAAAGTTTAAGCAAATGAGAAAAAGGGATCATTCATAAAGCTGATCAAAAAGTTGAAAACTTGCATTAGGACTAAATCACTAAGGTTTTCTCTATATCCAAGAAGAAAATATGATTTTGTTATCTAAAACATCCATGAGAAAAGAATTCTTAATCAAGCCAAACAACCAAATGATTAGGAAACTTTATTTTCTCTTCCTTACAAGTTTGATGTCTCAGAACACCATTGAATATTTTGTCAGCTTATATGACCTACAACATAATCCTAGATGAGGAATTATAAGAATATCAATCATGATGGAGACATGGTCTGTTGGATTTGCCACTGCAACTTACTGTAGAAAACCATGTCTGTCAACCCTTTGGGGCTCCTTAATTAACATCCGGTAGCAGTCATCCACAATGCGTAACAATGAAGAATCCACTATTCCAATTAATCAGACAAGGAAAATATCTTGTCTAGCATTGCAGAAATTCTTTTAAATAACTACAAAAAATGATAATGGCCAGTCATGGCATGGGAAAGCCTGAGCAGATATTCATTATCTGAAGGTCCAAGGGAGCTGCAGTAGCATATCACTTGAGATGAATTCATATCCATATGGTGAAAATCAAGTTGTCCATGTTAGAAACAAAGGCAGAAAGTAGAATTCTCTCCAGCTCATCTCCAACATTTTGTGCTCTTCAGAGAATTAATCAATTCTTATTAGAGAAGCATAGAATTTATGAGAAGTGAAGAAAAAGAGGAAAATCCTACCAGGGTGGAAAAAGAAAAGGAGACATAAATGAAAATTCAAAGCAATGCCATATTAATAACAAACAAGTTTGCACCAATATCACAGTAAAATCCTAGCAGATTCTGAAATACCAAAAGTGACGCATCTAAAGAGAACAACAGTTTAGTAAGACACGAACATTCCCCTAATAAGTGCACAATATTTCACAATTCTCAGATTTTTCCGTTTTCATATTTTTTTAGCTGGCTATGTTTTGTGGAAGAAGGAAAAAAAAAAAGACTAACTAATGAGATGCGACAAAGACTTAGGAGAAAGAGTAAAAGAATCAATTGGAAAAACAAATTAAGAGCAGTAAGAGACAGCAAAGATGACAGTTTTTTTTTTTTTTGGTGAAAAAGATAATGGATTCTTAACTAGGCATGTATGGTTGGATCGGAACCCATTTTTATTTTTATATGATATGGGTCATGTAAATAGTAAAGATTTAGCATGGCACATGAATCATATAATACATTCACTTAATTATCATCTCATTAGTTGTGATGTTGATTAAAGGGAAACAGCCATTAAAAAAAGAGCCACTGTCTGGTTTCAGATAAAATATAACTATAAACATTAAGCCGTTTTCGCACTGGTTGCAACTCTCAATTAAATACAGCTAAATATTCACATTAAATTATTTATATGAAGCTGCTTGGAAAAATTCAATTTGGAACAGGCATTGCAAGATTAATTCAAAAAACACTTTTCAATAAAGAATATACCAAACATCCATAAAAATTTAAAGCCTCTGCTAAGGGAAGGTCTCCCATTATAAGTTAAGCCATGCAGTAAAGTAAACAAAAATATAAGACAAAAATCTACTTGAATATGAGAAATTAAGTAAATAACCAATAGATTCTTTACCTTTCAGATCAATAGGCAATCCTGAAGCAACCCCTTTCTCAGTTCCATCAGACATAGCCCTGGTAACAACATTAGTAACCTTCAAAGGAGCAGATGCAAACCTTTGACGAAGAGGCTTAACAGAGGAGACATAAGAAGAGCTTGCGAATTTAGCTTGGCTTGTTCCTTTTACATCTGCTCCTAAATTTGTGGCACTCGACATGAACATTCTACCAGAAGAAGAGATGCATGGTCTCGTGGCTGCCATTTGCAGGCCCCCAGCTGTCACTGTTGCCATCTTCTATCAGATAAGGTTCTGATCACAAAATTGTGAACCTGCACAAAAACCCTGCTGTGACAAATAGTAAGCACAGTATATTTGCTTCCCGGACAACTAATCAAAAATATTTCATGTCGGAAAAACATCAGAAAAAAGGAAAACAGTATATATTATGAACAAAAGAGAAATCTAATTCTGAGGGAAGAATGAACGCAAAAATATTATATCAACACCTAAATCACATTATAAAGAACATGTTATAAAAAAAAAAACCTATTACACCCATGGATCAACTAATGGCATATTTACGTTAAGTCGAACGTACCACTCTACCCCAAACACCAATTCCTCATGTCCAAGGAAAACCACGATACCGCAATAAAATAGTTTAAGGGTGGAGAAAACTAGGAAAAAAATCACTACTTATCCGCAATGCAAATAATAAGCGTACCGTAAGTGAAATTGTGTAGAACGGAACATTTATTCCGATGAACACGCCAAAAAATAAATTAAAAAAAAAAACCTTCAGCAAATTCAAGAAAAAATACCATTTCTTCCCAAATAATGGATCAAGTTCTCACGTAAATAAAATCTTCCACATTAACCATCACGATCTCACGGTTTGAAGAACCTTCCGGATTAGCAGCTCCTAAGGAAAAATCCAAAATAGAATACGACAAATATAGAAGAACACGTACCATTTACCAAGAAGCAAGAATAGGCTCGAATCCGTTTGCCAAACAGAACCTAAGTATTCCCCATGAAGCCCCGAATAACACAAACGAGACCAAATTAATCCGTATTTAAAGTTACGGATTAATTCAAAACTGCATTTTTTTCCCCCGTAAATCCAAAGAACAAAACCCAGATATACACCATCGCTACAAAAAGAGGAAAAAAAAAAATTCCTACTCCATTCCCACGACGGGGAGGCCTTACCTCTACAACGAAGCAGCGGCCCTCCCAAGTCCCAAGCGGGGGTTCTCTGCTCCGATCTGGGCTAGAAATGGAAAGAGAGAACGCCCACCCCTCCTCGTTGCTGTCGACGCCCGGCTCCCTCGAACCCCGAGATCTCAAAGCAAGCGGAAGGACGACGACACGGGGATTTAAGAAGCGGCCGAAATCGGTTTCGATGATACCGAGGGTCAGCGCTTCGGGAGTATCAACGGAGCGAGCCGTTGTCCGCAGCTAGGGTTAGGATTTACCCGGGGATTGGATTCAAATCGCCAGAGATTGGACTGAGCTCACTCTGGCTCGCTCTGCACGACCGTCATGCGGAAAACGACATGGAAAAGAGAGAGAGAAGACGCTCGCCGTGCCGAATTGACGCTTTGGTTTTGGTTAGTTAGTTCGCCAGCTGAGATTAATAAAATGTGGGATCTGATGCCGGCCACGTATACTGAAAACCTAGAGCTGGGGTTCTGATGATCGACACGTGTTTTCCTCATTCTGAGTAACGTTTTAGGTGGCATTTCAGCGTGGGAAAAGAGCCCTTTCGAGGAAACAAATCAGTTTTGAGGCTAAAAAACCACATGGTTCAATACCACAATGGCAGTCTCCTTTCATCTTAGCGTAATAATTGAGAAAGAGAAGAATAGAATCACTCATATTAGCCGCTGCAGCGGTGAACTCTAAAATCAAATGATCTGCAAAATTTTGTGAGTCTTGATGGTCTTCTTAGGCTCGGAGGACCCTTTTCACCATCAATTGCCCTCTTTGTTCTCCAATATAATGAGAGCGAGAAACTGATTTAGGAGGACACTGAAGAAGAACGTGTCTCTGCTTTGAATGCCATAGGGTCTGATAAAACACGGGATTCATATAGTTTTTGTCCAGGATTCTTCAAATTTTATTGGTCGTACGTATTGTTAAATATGATATTTATAAGGCAGTCCAAGAATTCCTTAAAACCAAAGCAATTACTAACTCTTGAGAGTTAACCTTTTGTTATCTTAGTCCCTAAAAAGGAAAAATCTCATATCCGCCTCTTACTACTAGCCTTTTGCAATACAATTTATAAGCTGATAGCCAAAATTATAACTTTTAGATTGAAGCAAATGATCCCTAAGTTAGTTTTAGAAGAACAAGCTGCTTTCATCTTAGGAAGAGGTCTTTCAGATAATACAAATTTTGCTTAGGAGGTCATTCATTTTTTATATATGGCTTTCTTTGTAAATAATCCATTCATCCTGTGGCTATCAAACTTAATATAGAGAAAGCTTATGACCTAATTGATTGGGATTGCTTGTTGATGTTCTTTAGAGTTTTTAGTTTCTTGAAAAGATGATCCAATGGTTTTGAGGATGTATTTAGGCCCCCTAATCTCTATCTCGGTGAGTGGTTCTCCCATTGTAACACTTGCATTTTTCGCGCGTTACAAGAGAAGATTTAGCGGAAAAAGAAAAGAAAAAAAAAGAAAAGAAAAGAAAAGGAGAAGGGAAGGTAGTCGCCGGTGCTAGGGCGACCGATGGCAGCCGATCGATCGGCCATGCAAGGTTGGCGGTGGCACTAGGCCACCGATACCGTGAGCACAGTGACAGATACTTGTGAGAGAAAAATAGGGATGAAAGAGAGGGGTGAATGGGCTGGCTTGGGTCAGCCCATTTAATCTAGTGGGATCCAATTTTTGGAGCCCAAATTGGGCTTTGCCCAATGTATAAAAATAGGGTTTGGATCAACTTTGATCCAAGTTTGTTAAAAAAAATTATTTTTTCATTTAAACTAATGAACATGAAGATATTCGAGCCTCAAGTTGGGCCCAGGATAAGACTTGATAGCTTAATTGAGCCTATTTTAACCCTACAGATTTTAAAAATTAAAATATAAAATATTATGTTGTAGCTGTTAGAAGTTTAGAAAATTGATTTGGATGTGTGGATTAGCGATAGAAAGTAAGTAAGCCATTTATCATGAGTGATATAGCTAATCAACTGTCAGGCGGAACAATAACACCATACGATTTTTGAGCAATTATCGCTGGCCTAAGGCTCGGCTTGGCTTCCAGCTTGGCCCCCAGATTTGACTCAACCTCCAGCTTCGGCCGTGGATCCGGCTCGGCCTCTAGCTTCGGCTTCGGATTCGACTCGGCCTCCAGCTTCGGCCTCGGATTCGACTCGGCCTCCAGCTTCAACCTCAGCCGACGAGGCCACGACATTTCTAGCACCAAAATATTTATGGCCCCAAAGGCCACGCGCATCCACTTTAAGGCATTTATCGCCTTATTCTTTCTCGTATTAAAGCACTTATGGCTGCCATGTTGGCCACAACACTTCCTCTCGGCTTTTGGTTCCGGCATCGGCTTTCGGTTCCGGCATCGGCTTCTCACTTCGGCATCGGCCCCGGCGCCAATTCCGGCTTCGATTTCAGCCATCGACGTAGTTCAAATCATGAAGCCAAACTTCAATGCTGAACAAACTTAATACTACGACGCAATCTATTCACCTACCATTCGCCAAAATCACGGGCAGTTACCGATATACCTAGCACTTATTCAGCAATAGCTCACATGCTCGCCGTTCTCGGAGTTCATCCTACCTAACCTGAGGCCTCCCACCACTCGTCCCCGGGGTCTCGCCGCCGGGAAACCTTGAAACGACGACGGTCCCTCTCCCACCATTCTGATCGCTCTCACAGGCGATGCAGTGAGAAGGAGCCATGGCGATTCCACTCTATACACCTGCGGGCCTCTTCATCCTCTTCCTCTGACTCTTCTAAAGGAGACTCGAGCAAGAAGGCTGCTCGTCGGGCCACACAACGGCTCGACGAGTATCATCAACGATTGGAAGAACTCAGCCGCCGGATCGCCAACCCAAACAGAGTGGACTACAACCGCCATCCACCTCTTTCTCATCGCATCATGGAGGAGCCGATACCACCCCGGTTTCATCTTCCTTAACTAGACCCATATGGACGGCACGATGGACCCCCTAGACCATTTGGAGAGTTACAAGGTCCTCATGCAGGTCCAGGGGGCGACGGACCCTCTCATGTGTGTTGCCTTTCCAGCCACACTCTGGAAGGCGGCGCGTGCATGGTACTCTCGTCTGCCATCACGCAGCATCAACTCGTTCAAGCAACTCGAGCGATCTTTCCTGGCCCACTTCGACACATGCCGGAAGATCCCTCGAGTCACCGATAGCTTGTTTGCTGTCCAACAAAGGAGCAGGGAGACTCTGAAGGACTTCATGGCTCAGTTCAAGGAGGCCGCGCTCGAGGTCTATAACTTGGAGGATTCTGTAGCCACTCTCGCGCTGAAGCGAGGACTTCGTCCATCCAGATTTGCGTATTCTCTAGATAAAAGTCCCCTGGCTCCTACGCCGAGCTGCTAAGCCAGGCGCAGAAGTACATTCGCATTGACAAGGCAGATTCTTTCAAAAGGGAGTCCGACAAGAGTTCCAGCAAGAAGTCAGCACCCATAGAACCCGCTGGAGGACGGTCCAGAAAGCTTGAGCCGTTTCGTCGCTCGGATAGCCGGCCCCAAACACTAGTTCCCAAGGAGCATTTCACACCCCTCCTCGCTCTGATATCTCATATCTTATTAGAGATTGAGGAAGAGCCTTACTTCCGGCGTCCACCTCCAATGAAGTTAGGGGTCTCCCGCAGCAAAGAAGTTTATTATCGATATCACAGAGACTATGGCCACGACACTGAAGATTGCCGCCAACTAAAAAAAGCTATCGAGGAGCTTGTCCAGCAGGGCCATCTGAGCAAGTTCGTTCGCCGGGGGAACCCTACAACTGTGGGTCCATCAGCACTTTCCACGCAGCAGATTGTCTTAGACAATGCCCCAACAGAGAAGATGGTGGCCATGATCTCCTGAGGGGCAGGCAGCGGTTCTAAAAGACAGCGAGAGGAAGATGACAATCCTGTAATTCCTTTTTTCAAAAAAGTCCTAGAGGGGGTAGTGAATAAAAACGATGATGGCGTCGTCGTTTCTATGACGATCGCCAAACATCCTGTAAAGCAGATTTTGGTTGATAGTGGAAGCTCCGTGAATGTTTTAAGTTACGACGCTTGTGTTAGAATGAATTTACCTGCAAGTTCTCTTTTACCCATCACCACTCCTTTGATGGGCTTCACCGGGGATTCAGTTCGGGTCGAAGGGGAAATCACTATCCCAGTCACAACTGGAACCCCACCACGCCAGAGCACGGTTCTCATGAACTTTCTGGTGGTGCGGGTCCCCTTGGCGTACAATGCTATTTTAGGGAGACCTGGCTTAAACCTGTTGGATGCTGTCATCTCCACCAAAAGGCTACTTGTGAAGTTTCCCACCAGCGAAGAAATAGGAGAAATGAGAGGAGAGCAAAACCCGTTGCCACTCTGCTACCACCTAGCCCCCAGTTCGCAAGAGACAGCATCGGCAACTGCACCTAAATTGACTGACCCCTGAGATGTGGAGAAGAGAGGGGAGCCGGCCGAGCACCTCCTGACCTTCGCCTTGGGAGACGACCCCGCGAAGACCATCCAAGTCGGGGCATTGCTTCGGAGGAGGCCTGCGATCAGCTCCTTGCTTTCTTGCGTGCCAACTCTGATGTCTTCGCATGGTCGTCATATGATATGCCAGGCATCCCTGAGGAGATAATCACTCACCAACTCAGCCTCAAGCTAGAATGCTGGCCTGTCCGATAGAAGAAGAGGAGCTTCACTCCGGATAGAAAGAAGGCTATCGACGAGGAAATCCGTAAACTAAAAGCTGAAGGCCACATTCAAAAAGTTTGCTACCCCGATTTGTTGGCCAACGTCGTGATGGTCCGCAAGGCCAACGAGAGTTAGAGGATGTGTGTAGACTTCATTGATCTCAACAAAGTATGCTCGAAGGACAGCTTCCCTCTACCCGAATCAATCAACTGGTAGATGCTACATCTGGCCATGAAACACTTAGTTTCATGGACGCCTTCCTGGGTACAACCAAATCAGGATGGAACCCACAGACGAGGAGGCCACCTCCTTCATAACTGAGAAGGAAATCTATTGTTACAAGGTGATGCCGTTCGGACTAAAGAACGCCGGAGCCACCTACCAGAGGCTGATGAACAAAGTCTTCGAGAGCCAGATCAGATGCAACATGGAGGTATACATGGACGACATGCCGACGAAGAGCATCCACGCCACCAGCCATATCGCCGACCTGACAGAGACTTTCGATAACCCCGCCGATATAGGATGAGGCTGAACCCCCGTAAGTGTGCCTTTGGGGTGATGGTCGGCAAATTCTTGGGTTTCATGGTGACACAACGAGGAATCGAGGCGAATCCCGATAAAGTCCGAGCCATCTTAGACATGAAATCTCCCTCCAATAAGAAGGAAGTGCAACGTTTGGCTGGAAGGGTAGCAGCCCTGAGCCGTTTCCTGTCCAAGTCTGTGGAGAGGTGTTTTCCTTTCTTCAAGGCACTGCGCCGAGTCAATGGTTTCGAATGGACCAGGGAGTGTCAGGAGGCCTTCGAAAGATTAAAAGAATTCCTATCCGCCCCACCACTGCTGTCCAAGCCAAGGAGTGGAGAAGAACTCTTCTTGTACCTCACGGCTTCCCCTAAAACTATTAGTTCTGTGCTGGTGCGCATGGATGCCGAGGGGACGCAAAAGCCGGTGTACTACACCAGCAAGGTACTGCATGATGCGGAGACAAGGTACTCGAAAGTCGAGAAGGTTATCTTTGCACTGATCGTCTTTGCCCAATGCCTCAGACCCTATTTCCAAGCTCACCCGATCGTGGTGGTCACCGACCAGCCACTCAAGGCGGTCCTGTCCCGTCCTGATACTTCTGGCCGGCTGGCAAAGTGGACGGTCAAGTTGGGAGAATTCGATCTGTCGTTCCGACCCAGGATAGCTATGAAGTCCCAAGTTTTAGCGGACTTCTTGGTCGAAGGCACCTGAATAGAAGAGCAAAGAGAAGAATCCCATACGAGCCCTTCGGATGATGAAGTCAAGGAAGAGGAGGGACTGGCTCCTTCATGTGGATGGAGCGTCAAACTCTCAGGGAAGTGGGGCTGGCCTCATTCTAGCCAGTTTAGATGGAGTGGTGACGGAGTACGCCCTTCGTTTCCTTTTCCAGCTACCAACAACCAAGCTGAGTATGAAGCCCTACTATCCGGGATACGGCTAGCTTGCGAGCTCGGGGTAAAGCATCTCAGAGTCTTCACCGACTCTCAGCTAGTTTGTGGCCAGATAAAGGGGGAATACGAGGTGCGAGATCCCATCATGTCACGTTACCTGAGTATGGTACAGTCGCAGGTCTCTCCCTTAACCCGTTTCAGCATCAGTTACATTCCCTGGGAGGAGAACGCCAGAGCCAATGCCCTGTCTCGTCTAGCTACATCGGTCGATGAAACCTTGGGAAGAACCTATATGGAGCGCATGGAGGCCCCGAGCATTGACATAATAAAAGAATCCATGCCAGTCCACCAGGAGCCCTCTTGGATGGACGCCTACACTAAGTACTTTGCTACTGGAGCCCTACCAATCGACCCCACTAACGTTAAGATCTTCAAACGGCGAATACACAAGTTCCTGATGTTCGACGGGCAGCTGTATCGGAGGTCTTTCTCTCATCCCCTCTTGAGGTGTGTTGGCCCCATAGATGCCGATTACATCCTCCGAGAAATCCATGAAGGTATATGCGGAAGCCACTTGAGGGGTAGAGCACTGGCCTACAAATCCCAATGCCAAGGCTATTACTGGCCCACCATCCAGGAGGACGCGACTGAGCTAGTCCGGAAATGTGATAGTTGCCAGCGGCATGCCAACATCCAACGAAAACCAACTTCTCGACTGAGCCCTCTATCGGCTCCATGGCCGTTTGCCCAATGGGGGATGGACATCTTGGGACCTTTTCCTCCCACTTCTGGCCAACGAAGGTTCTTGCTTGTCACCATCGATCATTTCACTAAGTGGGTGGAAGCTGAAGCGCTAGCCAAGATTACTGAGGCTAAGGTAAGGAACTTCTTTTGAAAGTTTATTATATGCCGATTTGGACTACCCCACATGCTTGTTACCGACAACGAGCGCCAGTTCGACAATAGCCCATTCAGAGACTTCTGTGCTGAACTGGGAATACACCAAAGGTTCACTTCTGTCGGTCACCCGCAAACTAACAGGGCTACCGAGGTGATGAATAGTACAAACTTACAGGGACTCAGGACGCGCCTGGACAACTTCAAGGGGAGATGGGTAGAAGAGCTCCCGAACGTACTGTGGGCTTATCACACAATGCCCTATGCTCCCACTGAAGAGACCCCATTCAGCCTTGTCTTGGAGCAGAAGCCATCATCCCAGTGGAGATCGGTGTCCCTAGTCCCTGGACACAGTCATACAATGAAGATGACAATCCTAGTCAACTAAGGGCTAACCTCGACCTCGTTGAAGAGCTTCACGATCAAGCACGAATCAGAATGGCCTCTTACCGACAAAGGGTTGCAAAGTACTACAATGCCCGAGTTCATCCCAGGACGTTCCTCCCGGGAGATTTGGTCCTCAAGTGAGCTGCAGTCTCCAAACCTACGGAGGGAGGCAAGCTATCTCCCAATTGGGAAGGGCCCTACCGAGTCACCCAGGCACTTCATCATGGAGCTTACCGGATCGAAGAACTGGACGGGAAACCTCTCCCTCATACCTGGAATGCGGATAACCTCAGGCGGTATTATCAGTAGCCCATTGTCATACTTGTTTTAAACATTAACCTATAATTGTCGTTCATCCTTTTGCATTAACGGAAGTGTTTAAGCATTCTGGCTTCTCACCTGAGCCCGGCTCCGCGTCGGCGCTTCAAGCCTGGCTCCGCATCAGCAACAAGCCTGAGTCTCCCCTCGGCAATTAAGCCCGAGTCTCCCCTCGGCAATTAAGCCCGAGTTCCCTCGGCGATTAAGCTCGGCTCTACGCCGGCACTCCAAGCCTGGCTTCGCGTCAGCAACAAGCCTGAGTCTCCCCTCGGCAATTAAGCCTGAGTCTCCCCTCAGCAATTAAGCCTGGCTCCACATCGGCACTCCAAGCCTAGCTCCGTGTCAGCAACAAGCCCGAGTCTCCCCTCGGCAATTAAGCCCGAGTCTCCCTCGACAATTAAGCCCGAGTCTCCCTCGGAAATTAAGCTTGGCTCCACGCCGGCACTCCAAGCTTGGCTTCGCGTCAGCAACAAGCTCGAGTCTCCCCTCGGCAATTGAGCTCGAATCTGCGTCAGCGCTCCAAGCCTAGAGCTGCATGGACAACTCTACCGGCCTTGGCCTCACTTTGTTCTTGGCTGTTGGCTTCGGCTTCAGCCTCGCCATGGCCGTCGACTTCAGCGTCACCATGACTTTCGGCTTCAACTTCGTCACGGCTTCCAGCATCGGCCTGGCCATAGCCACCGGCTCCAGCCCCTCCGCGGCTACCGGCCTTGGCCTCACTTTGCTCTTGGCTGTTAGCTCCGGCTTCAGCCTCGCCACGGCCGTCGGCTTCAGCGTCACCATGACTTCCGACTTCAACTTCGTCACGGCTTCCGGCGTCGGCCTGGCCATAGCCATCGGCTCCAGCCCCACCGCGGCTACCAGCCTTGGCCTCACTTTGCTCTTGGTTGTTGGCTCCAGCTTCAGCCTCGCCATGGCCATCGGCTTCAGCATCACCATGACTTCCGGCTTCAGCTTCGTCACAGCTTCCGGCGTCGGCCTGGCCATAGCCACCGGCTCTAGCCCCGCTGCAGCTACCGGCCTTGGCCTCACTTTGCTCTTCGCTGTTGGCTCCGGCTTCAGCCTCGCCACGGCCATCGGCTTCAGCGTCACCATGACTTCTGGCTTTAGCTTCGTCACGGCTTTCGGCATCGGCCTAGCCATAGCCACCGGCTCCAGCCCCGCCGTGGCTACCGGCCTTGGCTTGACTTTGCTCTTGGATGTTGGCTCCGGCTTCAGCCTCACCACGGCCGTCAGCTTCAGCGTCACCACGACTTCCAGCTTTAGCTTCGTCACGGCTTTCGGCATTGGCCTGGCCATAGCCACCGGCTCCAGCCCCGCCATAGCTACTGGCCTTGGCCTCACTTTGCTCTTGGCTGTTGGTTCCAGCTTTAGCCTCGCCATAGCTACCGATTTCAGCCTCGTCACGGCTATCGGCTCCGGCTTCGCCGTGGCTGCCAGCTTCGGCCTCACCATGGCTACCGGTTTCAACTTCATCTTGATTCCACTTCTCGGTTTTGGCCTCAATCGACGGCCTTGATTTCACTTCTGGTCTCGGTTCTTCGGCCTCGACTCTAGTCTAGGCTACCCCCTAAAAACAACCCTTGCCCATTCGCGTTACTATACTCGCTGGAGATGGCTAGCTACGGGTGAATCAAAGGAAGATTGAATTAAAATTCATTAATAATGAAATAGTTTTACAAAATCACCGGTAAAAGCTGGACTTGACACAACCAAAAAGAAAAACTAAGATTCGACAGGATATGGGCCATCATCCTCTCATCTGGCTGGAGATCCTCAATCCCTTCAAGGCCGTAAAGCTTTTGGATTTTTTCTTTGCAGTCCTGAAAGCAGCCGTCATATGCGAAGGCCATTGTCTCGGCCAACTCTTTGTTGAAGGCAGCAGACTTTCTGAAATCTTCCATAGCCTCAACAGCCTTCCTCTCGGCCTTGGCGGCTCTCTTTTCGGCTTCGGCCAACGCCGCTTTTAGATTGGCGATCTCTACATCAGATCGGCAGGTGATCTCCTCAGCATTTTCGGCTCTTTCCTTGGCCACACCGGTCTCGCTGGTGGCAGAATGTAGCCGACCCATCAGCAGATACACTTTCGACTCCGCTATCTTCAACTTTTCTTTTGCCTCTTTTTGCTTTTCCTCGGCCACTTGAGCATTGTCCAACTCGTTGGCCGCTTGGTGCTGGGCTACCTCCGGTGCATCTTCTGCCTTCTCAGCCCTAAGCCGGGAAGCCTCGGCTTCGGCTTCGGCCTTCTGCATCCAGGCAGACTCTACCTGGACCTCTTCTAGAGCTGCCTCGGCCCTCGCCTTTACTTCTTGGACTTCCTCCAGTGACTGATCGAGGGCGGCCTGGCACTGGGACCAAAGGCCCCTCATGGCGGTCAAGGAATTCAATGCCTACGCACCACTCACAGTTAGATGAAGAAATAGGGACAATAGAGATTGACAAGGGGGCAATATTTACCCAAAGTTGGGCCACGGACGCCTCTCGAAAAAACACAGAGGTCTTCTAATGCTGGAGGTACCTCTGCAACTTAGGCATGGAGGTGTCAATCATTGTCTGCTCGGCCCAGCGAGTGTGACGAGACAAGATCGACTGGAATGAAACGTCGATCTCCTCTTCGGCAGACTCCGTGGCGGTCAGCGCAGGTTCAGTTCTGGTTGCACGCCCAACGCTTCGGCTTGGGCACGTTCAGCTCCTGCCCCCTTGCTGAAAGGGGCGGCCTCCAGATCAGGCCCCAGAATTGTGTCGGTTGGCTCCGCCTTGGGGCAACTGGTGGTGATGGCGGTGCCTCCTTCCTTTGCTCCGGAGGGATATCCATCAGGTCGATAGGGGACGGAGCAGAAGGCAGGGAATGAGCCCGTCCTCTCTCGGCCTCGTCCTTTGCTGAAACCTCTCTGGTTTCGACTTCTGTAACAGCTTTGGTGGCGACCTCCCTTCTAGTGGGAGCCTCCTCTTCCCGAGCCTTTCTTTTCCTCGTAGCGGCCCTCCTTATATCACGCAGCGATGGTGCCATACTTACAAACCAATGAATTTTGGTTAAACGGGGAAGAAAAGGAAAAATCAAGAGAAAAGGCTGCACTGCTCACCATCACCGAAAATAATACCCGCTAGCCGAAGATTCTCCTCGGCTAGCAGCTGGTTGCAGTGAGGGACGTCGGCAGTAATCAACTGCCCGAGCGCCTCCTGATCCCTTGGCAGAATTCTGGGGTCATTGTTGGCTTCGGTATCGGACATTCCCCACTCAATCTTCACTCCGTCGATTTGGGCAAAGAAGAACATATTTTTCCATCCCTTAACCGAAGTGGGAAGATGCAGCCTAAGAATTCTAGTGGGCCTGGGGGTAAAGGACCACTAGCTTGATTGTTTCCTAAGAGTATAGAAGTTGTGAAAGAGAGAAATCCTGGCTTCTATCCCATGTATGTGGCATAGCACTAAGAACCTACAAGGGTCCGAATGGAATTTGGGACCAACTGGGCTAAGGTTAAGGAATACCTATCTAATACGTTCAATATGAAAGAATGAAGGGGAATGCAGAGGTCAGCCTTAAAGTAGTATTCGTAGAGGGCAACCCTCCCGGGATATGAAGAAGTTATCCTATCCTCGGGAAGAGGCCTGTAAATACGGAGATTGGTAGGGATTTGATAACGAGCCCAAAGATTAATTATCTCCTGGGCCGTCATCACGGAGGCAATCCCGTCGGGGGATTCCCCCGCGTGAGAGGGGCCGGCGATGGCCGGACGGCTCCGGGCAAGGGTCCGTCCGGCGGCCGGTTGATTCTCAGTGAGAGATCGCCCGACCACCTGCGGTTGCTCTGCTGGGACATCCTCTATAGAGGTGGACCATTTAGACGCTGGAGAGGAGGCAGACTGCTGGGGAAGATCGGGGGAATAGCCCCCAGAACCGAAAATAGAACATGAAAGGGACGAATCAGCCATGGTAGCAGAACTAACCTGGAAAAGTCGAGCACGAAGAATCGAGGGTGAGGGACTCGGGAAGACGGGAGACGAACAGGCCTGGGTAAAATCAGGGCAAGAACGAAAATGGAAGCAGTAAGAACACTTGCAGCCTGAAATGCCACCCTTTATAGACTTGTCTTTTCAAAACCATCCTACTAATTTCGCTCCGGCTACGTGCTCGCTTCCCATTGGGGGCGGCTACGGCAACCACCCAAAGCGTTGAACTTAGGAGCCCCTGCCAACGAAAAGATAGCGGTGACCTCACCGTAATGATGTATTCGCCCAGCACTCGAAAGAGATCCGCCTCGATCCCAACAGTCGAGGTGGGCAAGATGATGGCATCACAGCATCCGATGCGTGTCCAAGGGCAGGGCCCTTGGTACGTGGCGCCTGAGAATTAGCCACTGGGTGATAAAGCACCCCGTTCAATGGTAAGTGCATGCTCACCCATCTCGGGGGCGGGGGGCATCTGATATGGCTAATCAAATGTCAGGCGGAACAATAACACCACATGATTTTTGAGCAATTATCGCTAGCCTAAGGCTCGGCTTGGCTTCCAGCTTGGCCCCCGGATTCGACTCGGCCTCCAGCTTCGGCCGTGGATCCGGCTTGGCCTCTAGCTTTGGCCTCGGATTCGACTCGGCCTCCAGCTTCGGCCTCGGATTCGATTGGGCCTCCAGCTTCAGCCTCGGCCGATGCGGCCACGACATTTCTAGCACCAAAATATTTATGGCCCCAAAGGCCACACGCATCCACTTTAAGGCATTTATCACCTTATTCTCTCTCGTATTAAAGCACTTATGGCTGCCATGTTGGCCACAGCACTTCCTCTCAGCTTTCGGCATCGGCCCCGGCTCCAATTTCAGCTCCGATTTCAGCCATCGACGCAGTTCAAATCATGAAGCCAAACTTCAATGCTGAACAAACTTAATACTACGATGCAATCTATTCACCTACCATTCACCAAAATCATGGGCAGTTACAAGCACTATGCAGTTACCGATATACGCGGCACTTATTTAGCAACAGTTCACCTGCCCGCCATTCCTGGAGTTCATCCTACCTAACAAAGCAGATTCGAACGGGGTGAGGGCAACCCCTGGGATAGGTATAAAAAGAGGACCCGAGCTCGACGCGGGGGGATCTCTCTTTTTCCATCTCTTTCTCAAACTTACAAAAAAATAGACTACTGTTCTACGAGTTCATTAATTTGAGCGTCGGAGGATCCCCGCTGAAACCACCGGCCCAGGACTTCTTGCAGGTTCTCGAAGGATGAAGGCAGTCTTTTCCTATCCTCGGAGGCCCACGAAGATCTCGACATGCCCGGCGCTCATCATCGGTGACTTGGCAGCAACAATGAGTAATTTAGCAAATTATATAATTTTGAATAAAATATTTGTATATGATATATATTATTTTTATATCTTCTACTGTTGACCCAATTGATGATTTTGATGATTAACAAAACTATTTGAGTATAACAATTGAAGGCTTTAATGATTTTGATTAAGTTTTTTCAGATTATAAGTCGATTGAATGATCAAAATCAGGAGTTAAATCTTATTCTGGATCGAATCTAATGTCTAGGTAAGATTGCAGACATTAGAGTCGACTTCGAGAATCACAGAGCCGACTCCAGTATCTGGCATGGAAGTTAGAGTCGACTCCGAGACTGTTAGAGCCGACTCCAACAGAAAAGACAGAACGTTGATTTTTCTAGCCCCGACTTAGAATCGACTCCGGGTCTGTTAGAGTCGACTCCAGAAAAGTTTCTTGTCGACCCCAGAAAAGTCAGAGACGACTCCAAAATTAACGGATTAAAGTGTTTCGAGTTAGAGCCAACTCCAGAAAAGTTAGAGTCGACTCCAACCCACCTGGAACAAAAATCAAATTGCCAGATCAGCTCTAACGGTAATATTTCTATTTTACTTTATTTCTAACGGATATATTTTGTTGCAAGGTACACTCTAACGGATAGTTTTCTTTCAAAAATGGTTTGAAAGAAATCTATAAAAAGGGAAGACTATCATTCAAAAACAAGAACGGAAAACAAAGAAGAAAAACGGAAATAGAGAAATCCCAATTCAAAAATCCAAAAAGAGAGAGCCTGAATCTCAAGAGAAAAAACCTTCTAGCTCAAATCCACTCCACTCCAAAAAGCTCAAGAGGAATCCAAGGCATTCAAATCAAAGTTTTGGTGGATTTCCCAAATTGGAGAAAGAGGATCAGTTTCTTGCTTTTCAATCCTTCTCAACTGCTTCAACTGTGAAGAATCGGAGCTGAGGCTTGATTCAATCTAGCAAGGAGAAGAAGAAAAGAAGAAAAGAAGAAAAGCTCAAAAGCCAACCAACTACAAATCAGGCTTTTCTAAACCTTATTCATTTACTTGATTATTTGCTCATTGAGGAGCTATGTACTTGAAAAACAATATTTCTTTTGTTTGTGTCTAGTTCAATCTGGGGGATTGAACTAGTGGAGGTAGTCTTACCTCGGTACAAGCTTGGTATAGCTTGTGTTAGGATTTTTGTGCTGGTGAGCCCGAAAAACCGGCTGGGTTCGTTGTGATCCCGGAAAACAACAAGTTTGAGTTGTGAGCTTGTAAAATAACTCGACTGTAATCAAGGAAGATTATAGTATGGACCCAAGTGAATCTGGGAGTGGGAGTGGACGTAGGTGTTGGATACACCGAACCACTATAAAATCTTTGTGTTTGCCGTGTCTTCTTTATCTCTATCTCTATCTCTATCTTATTGATTGTATTTGTTTTTGCATCTGCATTCACTTTCACTCACACTAAGCAAACAGATATTTCAAAAGGTTTAAATTTTTTTTAAAGAACCCAATTCACCCCCCCTCTTGGGTTGTCATCTGGGCCAATAATTGGTATCAGAGCTAGTGCTCATTAGATTTTGATCACACGATCAAGAGCTAAAGATCCAAATGGCAGCTCAAGTTGGATCATTTGCTGAAGGTCATTCTACGAATAGACCTCCACTGTTTAATGGTTCAAATTATTCATATTGAAAGCTAGAATGAGGATATTCATTCAAGCTTCTGACTATGAACTATGGGGTGTTATAATTAATGGACCTAGTACACCCACACATATTATTAATGGCACTATTGTTCCTAAGCCCGAAAGGGACTGGAATGATAATGATAGGAAGATGGCACAGCTTAACGCTAAAGCCATGAATGTTTTATATTGCTCTTTAGATGCAAATGAATTTAATAGAATCTCCACATGTAATTCCGCAAAGGAGATTTGGGATAGATTAGAGGTTACCCATGAGGGTACCAACCAAGTAAAAGAATCTAAAATTAATATTCTTGTTCATAAATATGAGTTGTTTAGCATGGAACAATCTGAAACCATTGCATGCATGTATACTAGATTTACAGATATTGTAAATGGTTTAAAAAGTCTTGGTAAGACATATACTAACTCAGAACTTGTTCAAAAAATTCTTAGGTCACTACCAAGATCATGGGAAGCCAAAATGACAGCAATCCAAGAAGCAAAGGACCTCAACACTCTGCCCTTAGAGGAGCTTCTAGGATCACTTATGACCCATGAGTTGACAATGAAGCAGCACGTAGAGGAGGACACAAAGAAGAAGAAAGTGATTGCCCTCAAAGCTGCAAAAGAAGAAGAGAGCAGCAGCGATGATGATGATGATGATGATGAAGAGACTGCTCTCTTAGCTAAAAAGTTTAAAAGATTCATGAGGAGAAAGAAACCCTTCCGCAAGAAGAAATTTGGAGCAAGTGGGAAGGAGAAAAGGATAAGAACAAGGATAAGAACAAAGAAAAGAGAAAGACCCCTTGACTTGCTATGAGTGTAATAAACCGGGGCACTTTAGGAATGAATGTCCTAAATTAAAGAAAGCCTAGAAAAAGAAAAAGAAGGCTTATGTGGCGACTTGGAGTGATAGTGAAGAATCTTCTTCCGAAGAAGAAGAACAAAAGAAGTCGCAAATGTATGTTTTATGGCGGACGACAACGATGAGGTAAGTTCCGATAACCCTTGCGATGAGTTTGCATTTGATGAATTATTTGATGCTTTTAATGAACTTGTCGGCGATTTCAAGGTTTTGAAAAAGAAATACAAGCTTTTGAAAAATGAAAATTCAACTTTCATTAAAGAAAAGAAAGATCTTAATAATGAAGTTAAGAAACTTAAATCTGAAAATAAATTTTGGTAAAAGAAAAAGAATTAATTTCCAATGAAAATGATAAACTAAGGAAAGAGGTTGAAAAATATAAGAACATAGTTGATAAGTTTACCTTAAGCTCAACTAAATTGAACATGTTATTAAATAGTCAAAAAGCAGTTTTTGACAAAGCCGGATTAGGGTATAACACTTTTAGAAAACAAAAATCACTGAAAAATATTTTTGTGCGTGCTGGCCAAAGTAATTTTACATGCTTTAAATGTAATCAAAAAGGACATAAATCTTATGAATGTAAAATTTTAAAACCTAATAAAAACTTAAATATTAAAGGAAAGAAAATATGGGTTCCAAAAGGAACAGTTTTTATTGCTACTAACCATGAAGGACCCAAGAAAGCTTGGGTACCTAAACATAAGACTTGATCATCTTTGCAGGAAGTATCTTGCGGCCAAAAGATCAAACCAAAAGTGGTATCTTGATAGCGGCTGCTCAAGGCACATGACGGGTGATAAAGATCAATTCATCACCCTCGAAAGCAAAAGAGGAGGAGTAGTTACATTTGGGATAATGGCAAAGGCCAAATCTTGGGGCTTGGTAACATTCAAATAACTCCCTCCACATATATTGAAAATGTCTTATATGTTGATGGTTTGAAACATAATTTAATTAGCATTAGTCAATTATGTGACAAAGGTTTTAAAGTATCATTTGAATCTTCTATATGCACAGTTTCTAATCCCATTGATAATAGCATTGTTTTTATTGGAAATAGAAATGGCAATGTATACTTGATTGACTTAGACAATTTGTCTACTAATAATCATTGCTTAGTTGCTAATAATGCTAATATGAATGAGATTGGTTGGTTGTGGCATCGAAGATTAGGTCACGCAAGCACACACCTGATTTCAAAACTAATTAATGGATTTAGTAAAAGGACTACCTAAAATAGATTTTGAAAATAACAAAATATGTGATGCATGTCAGTTTGGAAAACAAACGAGAAGTTCTTTTAAATCTAAAAATGTTGTTTCAACTTCTAGGCCATTAGAGCTACTTCACATGGACCTTTTTGGACCAACTAGAACCACAAGTCTAGGAGGAAAGAAATATGGTCTTGTGATAGTAGATGATTACTCTAGATTCACTTGGGTAATGTTTTTAGCTCACAAAGATGAGACTTTCTCGATATTCCTGAAATTCTTCAAGAAAGTAACAAATGAGAAAAACACTACCATAGTGTCTCTAAGAAGTGATCATGGAACTGAATTTGAAAATCACTTATTTGAAAGTTTTTGCAATGAAAATGGTATTAATCATAATTTTTCTGCACCAAGAACCCCTCAACAAAATGGAGTAGTTGAAAGAAAAAATAGAACTCTAGAAGACATGGCCCGTACCATGCTATGTGAAAGTAAACTCCCGAAATACTTTTGGGCGGAAGCTATTAACACAGCATGTTACATCCTAAATAGAGCATTAATAAGACCTATTTTAAAGAAAACACCTTATGAATTATGGCATGATAGAAAACCCAACATTAAATGTTTTCATGCATTTGGTTGTAAATGTTTTATTCATAATAATGGTAAAAATAACTTAGGTAAATTTGATGCAAAATCTGATGAAGGAATATTCTTAGGTTATTCAACAACTAGTAAAGCATATAGAGTGTTCAATAAAGGAAGTTTAATTGTTGAAGAATCTATTCATGTAGTTTTTGATGAATCTTTAGCATCAAGTTCCAAAAGGATTGATGATGAGGAAGATACAAACATTCTCAAAAATAATCTTGAAAAACTTAATATTGATGTATCTTCAGATCATGAACAAGAAGCTAAAGATAATGATTCGCCTAATACTGATGTTATTAATACTAATCATAATGATGTAGATCTACCAAGAGATTGGAGATACGCTTATAGTCATCCCAAGGAATTGATTATAGGTGATCCATCTCAAGGAATAAGAACTAGATCATCTATGAGAAATATTAGTAATCACCTTGCATTTGTTTCTCAAATTGAACCTAAAACCATTGAAGAAGCTGAAAAAGATAATAATTGGATGTTAGCTATGCAAGAAGAATTAAACCAATTCACTAGAAATAATGTATGGACATTAGTGGAAAGACCTAAAGATCATTCTGTTATAGGATCAAAATGGGTTTTTAGAAATAAACTAGATGAAAATGGCATAGTAATTAGAAACAAAGCTAGATTAGTTGCAAAAGGATATAATCAAGAAGAAGGTATTGATTTTGATGAAACCTTTGCACCTGTAGCTAGATTAGAAGCCATTAGGCTATTACTTGCATTTGCATGTCACATGAACTTTAATTTATTTCAAATGGATGTCAAAAGTGCATTTTTAAATGGATTAATAAATGAAGAAGTATTTGTTGAACAACCACCGGGATTTGAAGATCATGAATTTCCAAATCACGTTTTTAAATTGCACAAAGCTTTATATGGTTTGAAACAAGCACCTAGAGCTTGGTATGATAGACTAAGTAAATTTTTGATTGAAAATGATTTTACAAGAGGAAATGTTGATAAAACATTGTTTTGAAAAGAAAAGATAAAGATTTACTTGTAGTTCAAATTTATGTTGATGACATTGTATTTGGTGCTACTAACAATCTTCTATGTCAAGAGTTTGCTAAGTTAATGCAGGGAGAATTTGAATGAGCATGATGGGAGAACTCAATTTCTTCCTTGGACTCCAAATCAAACAAAGCAAAGAGGGAATCTTTATCAACCAAACAAAGTACACAAGAGAAATTCTAAAGAAGTTTGGTATGGAATCAATCAAACCCCTCGGAACACCAATGAGTCCTTCATGCAAGCTGGACAAAGATGAAGAAGGTAAGAAGGTTGATCAAAAATATTATCGAGGTATAATCGGATCCCTACTTTACTTAACTGCAAGTAGACCAGACATAATGTTTGCTGTTTGCTTATGTGCTAGATTTCAGTCTGAACCTAAAGAATCACATTTAATTGCTGTTAAAAGAATTCTTAGATACCTTAGTGGAACAAAAAATGTAGGTTTATGGTATTCTAGAGACTCAACATTAAATCTGATTGCTTATTCTGATTCTGATTATGCTGGATGTAAGTTAGATAGAAAAAGCACAAGTGGTGCATGCCAATTTTTAGGAAGTAACTTAATCTCATGGTTTAGCAAAAAGCAAAATTCGGTTGCATTATCTACTGCTGAAGCAGAATATGTTGCAGCTGGAAGTTGCTGTGCTCAAATCCTATGGATTAAGAGACAACTTGAAGACTATGGTATCACACTTGATAAGACACCTATAAGATGTGATAATACAAGTGCAATCAATCTAACTAAAAATCCAATTCAACACTCAAGAACAAAGCATATTGAAATTAGATATCACTTTATAAGAGAACATGTTGCCAATAATGAAATTTGTCTTGATTATGTGAATACTGAAGAACAACTGGCAGATATATTTACAAAACCCTTAAGTGAAGAGAGATTTTGTTATCTTAGAGGAGAATTAGGAGTTTGTGATCCTTTGGAATAATTTTCTGAAACTCTTAAGAACAACTATCTAGATTTCATCAATTTCTTAAAAAATCTCGATATTCAATAAGGAAATCTATCTAGATCTTGATTCATTGTTTCCCCAATTGCTAAGGAACATTTATCTAGAGTTTGATGATTAATTTGAATAGTTTCAGATCCTTGAAACTTGATTTTTTATCTCTGAAACTGTTAGAGTCGACTCTAACAGTTTGTGGAGTCGACACCTTAGTTTTTGATGTTCTGTCTAAGCAATTAGAGCCGACTCTGGCTTCTGTAGAGCCGACTCTAATTCGAGCGCTGACAGACTTTCTGGTTCGGAGCCGATACCCAGTTTTCGGGAGTCGACTCTAGGTCAAACTAGGTCAAAAATAAAAAGGCGGAGTCGACCCCAAATCATTTTATCCGTCTCCCAAAACCCCTCCAAGGAGTTCCAAAGCCTTTCCAACCTCCCCAATCTTCTCAAAACCTTTGATTACACATTCCAATCAACTCAATGGCACCCAAGAGGCGGGTTTCGTCGGAGGAGCGTCCGTTCCCACGAGGCGATGCACGATTTGGAGGCAACCCTCGCCATCCTCCTCTTCGGCCACTCAAGAAGATTCCCCTCCTTCACCCTCTTCACCCAAAGTAAATCAACTAGCCGGTAAGACTATCACAACTGGAAGGAAGGTCAACTTTGATTTCTTTGAGTCGGAGGGCTTCTCAATAGGAAGATGTTTAAAAGAAATGGGGTGAGAAAAGATTTATTCATTAGATATCCCCACTTATCCTGCCCTAGTGAGAGAATTTTACAATGATTTGAGTAGAGGAGAAGGCGGTTTAGTCAGTATTGTAAGAGGAACTAGAGTTGTAATAACTGCTGAAATCCTTGGAAATCTATTGGAAATGCCCACAATTGGTATTATGGAATATCAGCATGATGATAGAAGTGGTGCATTGTCAAGAATGTTAGGAAGGGATGTAACCGAGTTTGAGGAAATTCTTGCTAATTAATTAAATCTGGAGCTCAGGTTACTACACAACATATGTGGAAGAATTTTATTTCCCAAAATTGGTAGATTTGAGTACGTCTCGGAGCGAGACATTCTTTTGATAGATTGTATTATAACTGGAAGGCCAGTCAACCTAGCTGGCATGATGATTGGTTATATGGTAGAGGCTGCTACAAAGAAAAGATCTATACTGCCATATGGTATGGTTCTGACATTGATCTTTAGAAGCCAAGGTGTGCTAATTATGGATAATGAACCCCTAAGGAAATTAAGGCACACTGACTATTATAGTATTTCTACTATTCATCGGATGGGCTTCAAGAAGTTAAATGGTATCTGGATGAAAGGAGGATGAGAAGAAAGAGCTGAGAGAGATAGAACTGAAGAGGCCAGAGTAGAAGATATCCCTGGACCATCCACTGTAGAACCATCAGTCCCTGATCCATTTATTGCGGGACCATCTACAGCTGGACCTTCAGAAGTTGGACCGAGCATAGTTTCCTCTCCTCCACATCTGTCTGTTACTGCTTCTGGGAGATTCTCTGATGAGCAGATTGGTCAGTTGAGAGCCTTGCTTGCTGAATATGACAGTCAGAGATCTCATGAGATTAATCAATTAAAAGAAGACTTCAATCAGCTAAAAGAAGAACTTAACTCGAGACTTGACATGATTTCCTTTTCTATAAGCAATTCTATTGAATCCTTTGGTGCTGAACTTCACAAAATCTTTGAAAGGATGGAAGGCATTGCTGATGGCTCGGGATCTTATGTTCATGCAACTGGTCAACTGAAGAAGGACATTGACCTTGCAGTCTCACAGATTGAAGCTTATCTTGAAAATTTTAAGAAATCTCAAAAAGATGATGTAATGGAAATCATAGGTCACTTGAAGAAAATTGTATTCAAACATATCTGACTTTGATTTTGATTTTGATACTCTTTTGTATCTTAGGTTCTCTAGGTTTACTTTATCTTGATAGTTTGTATTTAGAATTTTGAGTATCTAATGTATCTCACTTTGGAATGTACTTGAATCAACTTATGTAATGTTTCTTACTTATGTAATGCAATTACATATTTTCAAATCTATCTATGATTGACTGCTTGAATCCCTATGTCTTATTGAACCAACAATTTTTCTCTAATAACTTTCTTTATCTAATACTCTCCTTAACAAAAAAGGGGAGAGATGGTTGAATATGCAAAAAAAAAAAAAAGACTTGAAATTTTAATGAGAAATGATTGTTTATGCAAAAAGAAAGAGACTTGAAATTTTAATCAGTTCAATTAAAATTTGATTTTTATATATAGGGGGAGCTATTCAATACAGGGGAGCTTAACAACAAGCTTAATTGCAATTTTCTGTACATTTAGTTTAAATGTTCATAATTGATGGCTTATATAGAACTCATGCATAATTTTAAAAGTTCACTTTGAATATTGGCATCAAATCCTTCATTAAAAATGTTTTAAGCTTTAAAATGACTATAATCTTTAGTTCGAATGAATTTTTTGAATGCATATACTCAAAGTTTTTGTTATCATCAAAAAGGGGGAGATTGTTGACCCAATTGATGATTTTGATGATTAACAAAACTATTTGAGTATAACAATTGAAGGCTCTAATGATTTTGATTAAGTTTTTCAGATTATAAGTCGATTGAATGATCAAAATCAGGAGTTAAATCTTGTTCTGGATCGAATCTAATGTCTAGGTAAGATTGTAGACATTAGAGTCGACTCCGAGAATCACAGAGCCGACTCCAGTATCTGGCATGGAAGTTAGAGTCGACTCTGAGACTGTTAGAGCCGACTCCAACAGAAAAGACAGAACGTTGATTTTTCTGGCCCCGACTTAGAGTCGACTCTGGGTCTGTTAGAGTCGACTCCAGAAAAGTTTCTTATCGACCCCAGAAAAGTCAGAGACAACTCTAGAATTAACAGATTAAAGTGTTTCGAGTTAGAGCCGACTCCAGAAAAGTTAGAGTCGACTCCAACCCACCTGGAACGAAAAATCAAATTGCCAGATCAGCTCTAACGGTAATATTTCTATTTTACTTTATTTCTAATGGATATATTTTGTTGCAAGGTACACTCCAACGGATAGTTTTCTTCTAAAAATAGTTTGAAAGAAATCTATAAAAAGGGAAGACTATCATTCAAAAACAAGAACGGAAAAACAAAGAAGAAAAACGGAAATAGAGAAATCCCAATTCAAAAATCCAAAAAAGAGAGAGCCTGAATCTCAAGAGAAAAAACCTTCTAGCTCAAATCCACTTCACTCCAAAAAGCTCAAGAGGAATCCAAGGCATTCAAATCAAAGTTTTGGTGGATTTCCCAAATTGGAGAAAGAGGATCAGTTTCTTGCTTTTCAATCCTTCTCAACTGCTTCAACTGTGAAGAATCGGAGCTGAGGCTTGATTCAATCTAGCAAGGAGAAGAAGAAAAGAAGAAAAGAAGAAAAGCTCAAAAGCCAACCAACTACAAATCAGGCTTTTCTAAATCTTGTTCATTTACTTGATTATTTGCTCATTGAGGAGCTGTGTACTTGAAAAACAATATTTCTTTTGTTTGTATCTAGTTCAATCTGGGGGATTGAACTAGTGAAGGTAGTCTTACCTCGGTACAAGCTTGGTATAGCTTGTGTTAGGGTTTTTGTGCTGGTGAGCCCGGAAAACCGGTTGGGTTCGTTGTGATCCCGGGAAAACAACAAGTTTGAGTTGTGAGCTTGTAAAACAACTCGGCTGTAATCAAGGAAGATTATAGTGTGGACCCAAGTGAATCTTGGGAGTGGACGTAGGTGTTGGATACACCGAACCACTATAAAATCTTTGTGTTTGCCGTGTCTCCTTTATCTCTATCTCTATCTCTATCTTATTGATTGTATTTTGTTTTTGCATCTGCATTCACTTTCACTCACACTAAGCAAACAAATATTTCAAAAGGTTTAAATTTTTTTTAAAGAACCCAATTCACCCCCCCTCTTGGGTTGTCATCTGGGCCAACAGCTACTATCATGCAAATGAATTTTGATACATTATTTTATTAATTTAAAAGTTTGATAATGATATTTTTGAATTTTAGATAAATTCCACATAATTTATAAAATAAATAAATCAATCAAAATCATAAATAAATAAATAATGATAGCAATAGTAGTAGGAATAATAATACATGTAAAAATAATATAAATAATAAATTAATATTACTTATGTAAAATAAATAGTTATTATACATGTTCAAATAATAAATTAGTAAAAATATTAACTTTTTAATATTATTAATAAAGAATACGATATGAATATGTGCATATGTTAGGTTAACCTAAAGAATTTTATGATTAAAATTTGCATAAGAAAGAAAAATAAGTTTCGAAAAGAAAATATGTTAACTGTGGTCCACTATGATGTGATTATATGATATGATTTCTGATACTGGGACCCATCTCTACAGGGGATATATGTGGAGGATACTGTTGGAAAATGTGTCCCAAAGCCAATCATCTAGGCTATAGACAATTATGCTCATTGTAATTATATATGAACTTTATAATAAATAAAAGTATTTTTTGGCCGTTCATCACATTTATATTTTTTTGTAAAAAGCCTTTGTGTGATGGAGTCCTTAGAACTACCTTGCATTTGATATAGAGAGGATATATCGAGTAGTTCCTAAAACTGTTAGCAACCAAAGGATATATTGTTATAGGACGACAGCGTATCAAGTATAGGTTGATGTATGTCATATAGGTTGGTTGTCCTCATGACCAAGAAGTATGGAGACACTGGTATGACATACTATGAAATGTATAATATTTCATTGAACGTGACCCACCTTTTGAGCTCTCTTCTGCCAAGGGTTGCTTGCAAAGGGATATGGATATAAGTATCCCTCGAACCTGAGATCACTATGGTAACTTGCAAGCAACTATGCTTTGGTGCGGGACTACCTAGATTTCTAATCTAGTAATGAAAAGTATCTAGGTACAGTCAAGTACTTGATGGATCAAGATGGGATTGACCCTGTAACATTCTGAAAACCTTGTAATTTATTGGTAATATTAATGATAGGGATATGGATATAAGTATCCCTCAAACCTGAGATCACTATGGTAACTTGGAAGCAACTATGCTTTGGTATGGGACTACCTAGATTTCTAATCTAGTGATGAAAAGTATCTAGATACAGTCAAGTACTTGGTGGATCAAGATGGGATTGACCCTGTAACATCCTAAAACCTTATAATTTATTGGTAATTAATGATATTTTTTATTTAAAATAAAAGTCGGAGGGTTTCAATAAAGTGTGGGCATGTTGGCTATTTGATAAATGTAAAAAGGAGAAATTATGGAGTAAATGAGTATATTTTTGAGTGCTAATGAGTTTGATTTAAGAAATTGAGAGATTTGAGTTTTAATAGGCATAAAGCATAAGAAAAATCAAGTTTAGTTTGAATTTTGTCTTTAAGTGATGTTTTTATTGATTAGAGTCAGACTCTAATTGGAGTAGAGTCGACTCTGGCACGATTTTAAACACGCTTTAAAGTCGGCTCCTGTAGAAAGGGGAGTCAACTCTATTAGAAAAATAGAAGGCTAGCATTTATGCATCGTATTAGAGCCGACTCTAATCTCTGCAGGAGCCGACTATAATTTTTGTGGGAGCCGACTCTAAATTTATTAGAGTCGACTCTAAGACGACAGATTTCTTGGGTTAAATCTTAAAATTTTCATATTTATTCCGTTTTAAGTCCGATTTGAGTGTTGTTTGAACCGTTGGATTTTTAAAATCGAGCTCTTCAAGTTAGTAAGGTCTTTTCTTAGAAATGTTATATAAAAGTATCGATTTAAATAAAAATAATAATTTATACTATAAATCGATTAAAAAAATGCTATATCAGGGGTAAAATGGGAAAAAAGGTTCCAATGTCAATTGCTAATCATGCTAAGGGAAATTTGCAAAAAAAAATTTTAAGGGAAAAATATCATGGTTATAAGTGAGCCACGTGTTTTTCAAAAAGTATGCATTAAGGGTGTTTGAGGGCAAAAAGGGAATCTTGCATGCCTTAGCCCCTAAGTTATCTATGACTTGGTCCCAAAGTCACTAAAGAAAAAGGAAAAATGTGGGTTTAGCCAGAGAAAGGAAAGAAAAAGAGAAAGAAGGAAAGAAAAGAGAGGAAGAGAAAGAAGAAGAAAACGAAAAAGAAAGAGGAATGGTAAGAAAAGCTTGGGGTTTGTACTTAGTTTCAGGTAAGCTATAGCTTCCCTAGATCTTGCATGACTTTAAATTTTCTTAGACTCTTATATTTTGAGGCAATAGTGGAAGTAATCTTGAATAGAGAAAGGATGAAAGAAAATAATGAGATATTAGAGGATAGATCATGTATGCATGCATGATTTCGTGGGAAAACCTCGTGTGGAGGTAATCCTAATAGCTATTGTATCTGTATATTGACGTAGGTCAAGAGGGTTATTCCAGGGAACCGGAATACTGGAGTTGAGTACCAGTTGAGGAGTAATCTACTAAGGTGAGTGGGTTTCTCATCTAGCAATGAGAAGTTAATTTGAGCTAGTATAATGAGATTAATACCTAGTTGTGGTATGTTACGTTTAGTAGAGTATTATGTATGTTTTAAATCTGAGAAATGAGAACCTAGTATATGATATTCTGATACATGAGTTTTGAGCATGAGTTTTAATCATAAAGAAATAAGCATGAGTTTTGAGTATGAGTTTTAAGCATAAAGACATAAGCTTGAGTTTCGATGAGGAGATGATTGATGCATACATGGCATATTTGTATGATAAAGCTTTACAAATGGCAAATTTTGATGCATGTATCATACTGAGCATCAGTCAGCTATGGGGCTAATCATCCTTTAGACTGTACTGTAGCATGAGTATTGCACACTACTATTGATCCAGCACCTCCTTGCGATTCGATCGTAAGATGAACCCCGGAATCAGGGGTGAGTGCACGCTTGACCAGGCCAGAGGGGCAGGTTGTAAGCAGCCCGTGGGGGCATGAATCATAGCTTTGTAGAGCTGGTTACTATATATATAGCCCGTGGGGGCAGAGAGAAAATCCGAGGCTCCAGGGTTAAGGAACAAAGCACTTTGGGGATCCTATTGCTAGTCACGCACCCAATGAGATCACCTACAAGAGGACAACTGTAGGGTGGTACCTCAGAGGCATTACACACACAGTCCAGTAGCATGAGATTTAAAAGTATATGTTGTGATTTAAAAAGGACCAGTGAGCCAAGTAATTATCCTAAGAGGGGAAGTTTACATGAGATGCCAGTGGGCAAGCAGATCCTAGTGGGAATCTGAGAATTTAATAAAGAAAGTACGTGCTATAGATAAAGAATGCATATCTTCATATTGTAATACATGAGTTTTTATTCTTGATGAGTTTTCTTTTAGTGAAAAGTTATTGTAGAGTATTTCGGTACTAGTATATTATTTGAAGAATAAGCTACATTTTACTTTATCTGATATCATGTTAAAAATATACTTTGAGTTATACAACCTATATAGTATCAGCGTACTGTTGAAAATGTGAGGTTATAGTTCTCTATTTCTTTGTGGTTAGATGATTATCCAGTCACTGGGACTTAGGTCTCATCCCTCTATGATTGAAATTTACTTTCAAATCAGTGAGTAGTTCTACCAGGATCAAAGGGTAAGCGGGACCGGACCCTTAGCTGGTAAAGCTTGCTTGGATGCAAGGGTGTATAGATGATAGCCATGTATATTAAGATAGTGTGGGGTAATATTTATATATTTGCATATGTATATGTGTACAGTGAGATGTGGTGATGTATCAAACTTATTTGGATATGAATACGAGACTTATGTTTTGGAAAAAATTATGAGCATGATGTATGTACTTATGATTTTGATATCGATTGTTAATGTGATATTGTAAACTGCTTGAGGATGTCATGAAAAATATTATCTGAGCAGGTTGATGCTTAGTCTTGATTTGAGTGATGTGTATATAATTGAGCTGATAATAAAAAGTTTTTAATATGAAGTGTTTTCGGTGTCTGCCACTTATGATAATTTATTGGGGTTCTCTAGCTCTTTATGGAGCGCTACATAAAGACTAGTAAAACTCTATCCGATTACCACATATGTGCAGGTGTGCTATCGGTGGTCCCAGAGAGAAGGGAGAGGTATCAGAGCCCTAGTTTATTAGGTCTTAGGGGAATAAGTATGAGTATGAATCTAGGATGATTGAATGATTATGATTATAGCTATTGAATGATGAAACTGATGTAATGAATAATGTCTTGTAGGACGATTACTACAAAGGCATTTAGAGAGATAGAGCAATTCTCAGGCAGGGATAGAAGCAGAGGTCAAGTAGATCCAGAAGGTCAGTTAGAAGAAGTCAAATTGGCAGAATGACTTCTAGTGATTCCATCGAACCAGTATCTAATGAGACTAGAGTGAGGGCATCTTCAGAGCAGATGCCAGAGTCTTCTTCACAGTCTGCTACCCCTGTGCCAGTGGACCCATCTCGGGCATAGACTCAGGGGCCTAGTATGTTAGAGCTGGTAAGCATGATTACTCAGGCTGTGATAGCAGCTGTGGGTGCTAGTTCCAGCCTTCCAGCTAAAAATTTGGAGGTTGTGAGGAATGTGGAAAGAGCCAGGAAGTTGGGGCTCTGAAGTTCCAGGGAACTACTGATCCTATTCAGGTCGGGGCATTGCTGCAGAGGATCGAGAGGATATTTGATGTGATGGGATGCTCTGAGGAGCAGAGGTTGGGTATTGCCACCTTTTTACTAGAGGGTAGAGCCTAGAGTTGGTGGAGATCTATTTATAGAAGGTAGTCCCAGAGAGTAGAGTTATCATGGGAAGATTTTAAAAGAGAATTTCATCAGCAATATTATTCTAAGATTTTTAGGGATCAGAAGAGGAGGGATTTCCTTAGTCTGACCCAGGGGAGGATGTCTGTGGCAGATTATGAAGCCACTTTTGTTAAGTTATCTCAGTTTGCTAGGGCCTTGATGGCTGATGAGAGGGAGATGTGTCGACTATTCCAGGATGGATTGAATCTTCCTATTAAAGCCAAGATCCGTATGCAGACCTATAATAGTTATTCTGAGTTGGTGCAGGGAGCACTCAAAGTTGAGGAGATTGAAAAAGAATATATGAGTAGGAGGCATGATAGAATGAAAAGAAGTGCTCCTAATTATCCTTCTACTCCGGAAGGGACTTAGCCATTTAAGAAACCCCAGAGGACTGGACAGTTTTATTTTGATTTTAGAGCCCTTGGTGATGTGGGCAAGGGATTGGTATCTGTGTTAGCATCTAGCCCAGCCTAAAGGAAGCCTTATGGGGGTGTGCCTCGGGTTACCACTAGCAAGGTGTCTGGTGATGTAGGGGAGCGGGGTCATCCTTTTGATGGAGGGAGAAATATACCTCCATGTAATGTATATGGAAGACTTCATTTGGGAGAGTGTAAGAGGGGCAATAAGGGATGTTATATTTATGGTGATTTAGGTTATCTGAAGAGAGATTGCTCTAGGAGAGGGTAGCATGCTGGTGGGCTTCCCCAGGGGCCAGTAGTGCCAAGGGGACAGCCTGGTAGGAGGGGTGACAGTGATGTTGCGGCTTCAGCCAGTCAGGTGGGGCCTAATGTTAATCAGCCAGGAGGGTCATCTAATGTTTCAAGGACCGAGGCCAGAGTATTTGCCATGACCAGGCAGGAGGCCTAGATTGATCCTGATGTGGTGACAGGTATGCTACCCATTGATAATCATGATGCTTATATTTTAATTAATTCTGATCTACGCATTCATTTATCTTATGTGAGTTTGCTAAGCATCTAGTTAGAGATGTGGGCTAGTTAGGTAGCCAGTTGGTAGTATCTATGCTCGTAGGGGGGCCTTTTATAGTAGATCAAGTGTATAGAGGCTATGATATTTATGTGGAGGGTCAGAAATTAGCAACAGATTTGATTTCTTTGAGATCGAAAGAGTTTGGTGCCATTTTGGGGATGGATTGGCTATCTGTGTATAGAACCAGAGTAGATTGCTTGATGAAGGAGGTGATATTACAAACTTCTGATGATAGAGAGGTCTGTTTCGTTGGTGATAGGAGGGGGTTACCCTCAGGAGTGATTTCAGCTCTGTCGGCCAATAGAATGCTAGTAAAGAGATGTGAAGCCTATTTAGCTTGTGCAATGTGCCTAGAGGGCAATGGTTTAGAGTTGGCGGATATCCTTATGGTAAGGGATTTTTCATATGTATTTCCTGAGGAGCTGCCAGGGTTACCTCCTGACAGAGGGTTTGATTTCAATATAGATCTAGTTCTAGATACTAGACCAATAGCCAGGATACCTTATAGAATGGCTCCAGCTGAATTGAAAGAATTGAAAAGCCAGTTACAGAAATTATTGGATAAAGGGTTTATTAGACCCAGTGTATCGCCATGGGGTGCACCAGTGTTGTTTGTGAAGAAAAAGGATGGTACCTTGAAATTATGTATAGACTATAGACAGTTGAACAAGGTGACCATTAGAAATAATTATCCATTGCCGAGGATCGATGATTTGTTTGATCAGCTGCAAGGGGCAGCAGTATTTTCAAAGATTGATATGAGATCTGGGTATCATCAATTGAGAATAAAGAATGAGGATATATCTAAAACTACTTTCAGGACCAGATATGGTCATTATGAGTTCTTGGTGATGCCATTTGACTTGACAAATGCTCCAGCTGCTTTTATCGGTCTGATGAATCAAGTATTTAGGAGTATCTAGATAAATTTGTGATAGTATTCATTGATAACATCTTGATTTATTCTAGAAGTAGTGAAGAGCATGAGCAGCATCTGAGGATAGTTTTGCAGATATTAAGAGAAGCAATTATATGCAAAGTTTAGTAAAAGTAAATTTTGGCTGGATGAGGTAAAGTTCTTGGGATATGTAGTTTCAGCCAAAGGTATTATGGTAGATCCTCAAAAGATTGAAGCTATAGTGAATTGGGTATCACCTACCAATCAGACTGAGGTGAGGAGTTTCTTTAGGGCTAGCAGGATATTATAGAAGATTTATAGAAAATTTTTCAATTTTGGCTTCTCCTATGACTAAGCTGCTTAGAAAGAATTCAAGTTTGATTGGTCTGGTGAATGCCAGAAGAGTATGGATGAATTGAAAAAGAGATTAACCTCAGCCCCAATTCTAATACTCTCTGATAGTGTCAGTGATTATGTGATCAATAGTGATGCCTCATTGAAGGGTTTGGGGTATGTTTTAATGCAGAATGGAAAAGTGGTGGCTTATATATCTAGACAGTTGAGATCCCATGAAAAGAATTGCCCCACCCATGATTTGGAGTTAGCTGCTATTATATTTACATTGAAGGTTTGGAGGCACTACTTGTATGGAAGAAGGTGCCAAATATTTACTGATTATAAGAGCTTGAAATATATTCTGATCCAGAAGGAATTAAATTTAAGGCAGAGAAGATGGATTGAATTGATTAAAGATTATGATTGCACTATTGAGTATCACCCAGGGAAAGCTAATGTTGTGGCTGATGCCTTGAGTCGGAAGTCTATAGCCATATTGGCTTCTATTAGAACAGTACAACTACCCTTAATGATTGAGTTAAGAAGGTTAGATGCAGAGCTAGCTGTAGAAGAATCAGGAGCCTTGCTGGCTACTTTTAGAGTGAGACCCCAGATGCTAGAGGAAATAAGAGAAGCTTAGCTGCTAGATTTACAATTGCTTAAAGCTAGAGATTTAATTCAGAGTGGGACCCAGTCAAAGTTTTCTGTTAGAGATGATGGGGTGTTATTATTCAAGGGTAGAGTTTGTGTACCAGCTGTGAAATCAGTAAAAGATCAGATTTTAAAGGAAGCACATAGCTCAACTTATTCAATGCATCCAGGTAGTACTAAGATGTATAGAACTATCAAACAGAATTACTGGTGGAATGGTATGAAAAAGGAGATAGCTGAGTATGTATCTAAGTGTTTGGTGTATCAGCAGATTAAGGCTGAACATCGGTGTCCTGCTGGCAAGCTTCAGCCTCTGTTTGTGCCAGAGTGGAAATGGAAGCATATAACTATGGATTTTGTTGTAGGACTCCCAAAGACAAGAAGGGGCAATGATGCTATATGGGTGATAGTTGATATATTGACTAAGTCTGCTCATTTTCTACCTATTAAGATTGCCTTTACGTTGGATAGATTAGCAGAATTATATGTGCATGAAATTATGAGTAGGCATGGTGTGCCAGTATTTATAGTATCAGATAGAGATCCAAGGTTTACATCTCAATTTTGGGAAGAATTACAGAAAGCTTTGGGGACTAAATTGAGGTTCAATATAGCATTTCATTCCCAAACTGATGGTCAGTCGAAGAGAACCATCCAAACATTGGAGGATATGCTGAGAGCTTGTGTCATGAAATTTTTGGTAGCTGGGATGATTATCTGCCTTTAGTAGAGTTTTCTTACAATAACAGCTATCATTCTAGCATTGATATGGCACCATATGAGGCATTGTATGGGAGAAAATGTAGAACTCTAGTATGTTGAGATGAGGAGGGAGAGAGGATGATGTTAGGCCCCGAGTTAGTGCAGCTTATAGCAGATCAAGTTAAAATCATAAGAGCTAAATTAAAGGTAGCCTAGGATAGACAGAAGAGCTATGCAGATAAAAAGCATAGAGAGGTAAAGTTTGAGGTTGGAGATAAAGTCTTTCTGAAGGTATCTCCTTGGTGAGGTATTATGAGATTTGGAAAGAAAGGCAAGTTGAGTCCCAGGTATATTGGACCCTATGAAATTCTGGAAAGAATTGAGACACTAGCTTATATATTGGCTTTACTTCCAGAGTTATTTCAGATTCATAATGTATTTCATGTATCAATGCTTAGGAGGTATATGCCGGATTCCTCTCATGTGATTCAGTCTGAGACTATAGAGTTACAGAAAGATTTATTATTTGCAACGGAACCAGTGAAGATCTTGAGCAGGGAGATTAAGCAGCTCTGCAGCAAAAGAATTCCGTTAGTTAAGGTACAATGGTTGAATTATCAAAAAGAAGAGGCTACATGGGAGCGATAGGATGAGATGAGATTGAAATACCTCCATCTATTTGAAAACATATCTAGCTAAATTTTGGGGATGAAATTTCTTAAAAGGGGAGAATTGTAACATCCTGAAAACTTTATAGTTTATTGGTAATATTAATGATATTTTTTTTATTTAAAATGAAAGTCGGAGGGTTTCAATGAAGTATGGGCGTGTTGGCCATTTGATAAATGTAAAAAGAAGAAATTATGGAGTAAATGAGTATATTTTTGAGTGCTAATGAGTTTGATTTAAGAAATTGAAAGATTTAAGTTTTGATAGGTTTAAAGCACAAGAAAAATCAAGTTTAGTTTGAGTTTTGTCCTTAAGCGATGTTTTTAGTAATTAGAGTCGACTCTAATTGGAGTGGAGTCGACTTTGGCACAGTTTTAAACTTTCGGCATGCTTTAGAGTCGACTCCTGCAGAAGGAGAGTCGACTCTATTGAAAAAATAGAAGGTTAGCATTTCTGCCTCGTATTAGAGCTGACTTTAATCTCTGCAGGAGCTGACTCTAATTTTTGCGGGAGCTGACTCTAAATTTATTAGAGCCAACTCTAAGACAATAGATTTCTTGGGTTAAATTTTGAAATTTTTATATTTATTCCGTTTTAAGTCCGATTTGAGTGTCGTTTGAACCATTGGATTTCTAAAATCGAGCTCTTCAAGTTGATAAAGTTTTTTCTTAAAAAATTATATAAAAGTATCAACTTAA
Organism: Calamus simplicifolius; assembly: GCA_900491605.1. Taxonomy (NCBI): domain Eukaryota; kingdom Viridiplantae; phylum Streptophyta; class Magnoliopsida; order Arecales; family Arecaceae; genus Calamus; species Calamus simplicifolius. The sequence goes on from UESW01004255.1 coordinate 406,799, forward strand.
ATAAAAAATAATAATCAGGGCTATAAATTGATTAAAAAAATGTTATATTAGGGGCAAAATGGGAAAAGGCTACAATGTCAATTGTTAATTATGCTAAGCGCAATTTGGAAAAGAATAATCTAAGGAAAAATATCATGGTTATAAGTGAGCCAGGTGTTTTTCAAAAAGCGTGCATTAAGAGTGTTTGAGGGCAAAAAGGAAATCTTGCATGCCTTAGCCCCTAAGTTATCCATGACTTGGTCTAGAGAAAAAGGAAAAATGTGGGTTTAGCCAGAGAGGAAAGAAAGAGAGAAAGAAGGAAAGAAAAGAGAGGAAGAGGAAGAAGAAGAAAAAGAGAAAGAAAGAGAAAGAGAAAGGAAAGCTTGGGGTTTGTATTTGGCTTCAGGTAAGCTATAGCTTTCCTAGATCTTGCAAGACTTTAAATTTTCTTAGACTCTTATATTTTGAGGCAATAGTGGAAGTAATCTTGAATAGAGAAAGGATGGAAGAAAATAATGGGATATTAGAGGATAGATCATGTATGCATACATGGTTTTGTGGGAAAACCTCGTGTGGAAGTAATCCTAATAACTATCGTATCTGTATATTGATACGTAGGTCAAGAAGGTTATTCTAGAAAGCCAGAATACCAGAGTTGAGTACCAGTTGAGGAGTAACCTGCTAAGGTTAGTGGGTTTCTCATCTAGCAATGAGAAGTTAATTTGAGCTAGTATAATGAGATTAATACCTAGTTGTGGTATGTTACGTTTAGTAGAGTATTATGTATGTTTTAAATCTGAGAAATGAGAACCTAGTATATGATATTCTGATACATGAGTTTTGAGCATGAGTTTTAAGCATAAAGAAATAAGCATAAATTTTGAGTATGAGTTTTAAGCATAAAGACATAAGCATAAGTTTCGATGAGGGGATGGTTGATGCATACATGGCATATTTGCATGATAAAGCTTTACAAATGACATATTTTGATGTATGTATCATATTGAGCATCATGCAGCTATGGGGCTGATCATCCTTTGGACTGTACTGTAGCATGAGCATTGCACACTACTATTGAGCCAGCACCTCCTTGCGATTTGATCGTACGATGAACCCCAGAATCAGGGTGAGTGCACGCTTGACCAGGCCAGAGGGGCAGGTTGTAAGCAGCCTATAGAGGCATGAATCATAGCTTAATGGAGCTGGTTACTATATATATAGCCCGTGGGGGTAGAGGGAAAATCCGAGGTTTCAGGGTTAAGGAACAAAGCACTTTGCCGGGTGAACCGCACGAGTAAGGGATGCTATTTATGTGGGGATCCTGTTGCTAATCACACATCTAATGAGAGTACACCTATGGAAGGGCACTGTAGGATGGTACCTCAGAGGCATTACACACAGCCCAGTAGCATGAGATTTAAAAGTATATGTTGTGACTTAAAAAGGGCCAATGAGCCAAGTAATTATCCCAAGAGGAAAAATTTACATGAGATGCTAGTGGGTAGGCAGATCCCAGTGGAAATCTAAGAATTTAATAAAGAAAGTCTGAGCGATAAAGAATACATATCTTCATATTGTAATACATAGGTTTTTGTTCTTGATGAGTTTTCTTTCAGTGGTAAGTTATTGTAGAGTATTTCAGTACTAGTATATTATTTGAAGAATAAGCTACATTTTACTTTACCCGATATCATGTTAAAAATATACTTTGAGTTATACAAGCTATATAGTATCAGCATATGGTTGAAAATGTGAGGTTATGGTTCTCTATTTCTCTTTGGTTAGATGGTTATTCAATCACTGGGACTTAGGTCTTACCCCTCTTGATTGAAATTACTTTCAGATCAGTGAGTAATTCTGTCAGGATCAAAGGGTAAGTGGACCGGACCCTTAGCTGGTGAAGCTTGCTTGGATGCAAGGGTATATAGATGATAGTCATGTATATTGAGATAGTGTGGGGTGATATTTGTATATTTGCATATGTGTATGTGTACAATGAGATGTGGCGATGTATCGAACTTATTTGGATATGAATATGAAACTTATGTTTTGAAAAAAATTATAAGCATGATGTATGTACTTATGATTTTGATGTCGATTATGAATGTGATCTTATAAACTACCTGAGGATGTCATGAAAAATATTATCTAAGCAGGTTGATGCTTAGTCTTGATTTGAGTGATGTGCATATAATTGAGCTGATAATAAAATATTTTTAATAGGATGTGTTTTTGGTGTCTGCCAATTATGATAATTTGTTGGGGTTCTCTAGCTCTTTATGGAGCGTTACATAAAGACGAGTAAAACTCTATTCGATTACCACAGGTGTGCAGGTTGCTGTCGGTGGCCCCAGAGAGAAGGGGGAGCTAACATACCCCTCCAATTAGTTTAGAGTAAATGTCTCACTATGTCTTAACTTAGCAAAACCTTAGCCATGGTAGTTCTTATAAGGAGTCACAGGACTTGTAAGATTGAGGCACATTATGGATGTGCTAAATTAAGGGTTGGCAGTTAAACCCTAAGTCATTCTGAGCATTATGAGGTCAAAGGGATGAATTATATGGTAACCATATACCAGAGGATTTAGATTATTGCTTTGTAATCTTCGATCTATATGGACGTCGGGTGTCATTGCTAGATGGTGACTTCGATTAGTGCTAGAAATGTTCCACTACTACCATCTTAGTGTTCGAACCTATGGGGTCACACACCATAGGGATTTTCTTCTTGATCTATTGATTGAATCAATCCAAATATATTTTGGTTTGGGGTCTAATTGGATTGGACTTAACCATGCACTCTTTCTTTTCTTTTATTGCATTCAAATTTGAATTTCGAACGAATTTGAATTTCAAATTCAAATTTAAATTTGTGCTGAAATTAGTCTTGAGTTTAAATTTGAAATTCTTTTTAAGTCTGAATTTAGAATTTAGATTTAATCCTATTATGGTTGGAATTCAGAATTTAAACCTAGAACTAATTTGTAACACTTAAAGCTAAATAATGTTGTCTCTTAACCCTCTCCTAAATTCTCTCCGCCTTCCAAACGTAAAACCTCTCCCCAAGTCCCTCCACCTTCCAAACCTCTCCTACTCTCTACAAATCCTTTCATCTTTCAAACCTTTTCCCCTCATGCTAGCCTTTATATAAGGGTTATAGTAGGGGTAACGAGAGAGAAGAATTTTTTGGGGGTTTCTACCTTAGAAAAAGGTTTTCTACCATGGTGTGGGATTTTTGAGGATTAAGTTTTCGGATAAGTAGAGAGTAGTTTGGGAAAGGGTTTCTCTTCTACCTCTACTAGTTCTCTTTCGGGGGCTACAAGACCGTCTTGTTCTCCAAAAGGAGAAGAAGGAGATCAGCCTTCGTGAAGAACTAGCACTTCGAAGGATTTGATTAGGAAAGAGCCTGGTGTGAACTACCTATAAAGGCCATACGCGTGTGTGGCTTAGAAAGCTCTTTTCTTTAACCATCCAGCAGTTTGCAAAGATAAAGTACCTTAGTGTAATTTGATATGATCAAATCATTAACATAAAATGGTTTTATGTTTTGCTTTTTAACCTTTTTGATATCATTTACATGCACTATTATCATATTGTTCCTGATGTAGGTAGATAGATAAATCAATTTGAATGATTTATCATTAATTTTGCTATTTTATAAAAAAAATTAAATAGATTGCATAAATCTGCTTGCACAGGTTTTCTTAACATGATAATAGTTAACTGCATATTAATATGATATCTTGAGTTTTCTTCTTACTAAAGTACTTAGATTGGGTGGATTCACCAGGTCGTCCGGTCATAGGAGAGAAGTAGGGCATAAAGACCCTCTCTTTCTATTTAATGGGGTCTCCTATGGCGTGTAGGAATGCTACTTGTGTCATGACCCATTAAAAAGAAAAGTAAAGAGATTGTAAATTAAAATTATTTTAATCTTATTTTTAGATGGTATGATCATAAACTATTTTATTTTTGTAAAATTTATTTTTCATGTTAAATTGAAATTGTTTCAATTTAAGAGTTTATTGAATTTAATTAAAAAATTAAATTATCTTAAATGACGAAGAAATCTAGAAATGTGATTTAAAGATCTTAAGTCATTTGCATAAGTTGTAAGAGTTATTATCTTGAGTTAGATTCTTACTTGGGTTAGACCTAAGTTTAGATTAATTGGACTATGCCACTTTGTTTACCTATCATATAAATCTTCAAAGCTAATGCAATCTTTCATAAAATGTCATGTCTAGGAGCTGAATGTGATTGATCTGAAATTAATGAAATGAAGTGGCAAGGCAATTGGAAAAACAGATTTGGATTTAAGTAGTCCTCATATATGACATCTAAACCATGTTTCATGGTATATCAGTGGCAGTTAGTAGCTTTTGAAAAATACAATGAACAATGAACAAGAGATATATCATCTAAACCATGTTTCTTGTTTTCTCACATCCAACTTACCATGAAACACGAATTGGTCTCTCGGTTTATACCAACTATTCCCCTCCCTTGGCCAGCTAATCTTCCTAAAAGTAGACTCGATAAAGGACTCAAAACAGCTTGAAAATCAAACAAATCCAGGAAATCTTGATCAAACTAGGATTGTAAATCAGATCTTCAAGTATTTAAAATCAAATCTATAGGATCCAACAGATTGGATCAATTGAGTCTCTATCATGGGCTGCTTTCAAGGCCTAGCCCTAGCAATTCTTGTCCATCTTGTTTGGCCTAGGTCTGACTTGTTTTGGGCCACACCAGGAGAAAAGGATGCTTGTCATGGATACAAACATTTCCAAAGCAAAGATTTGATTAACAGCTCATCCTCCCAGTGAGAGTAGAGGTGAAAGTATATCAAAGATCCAAATATATCCATGGATAAAAATTTAAGCATCTAGCTAATATTCCATATTTATATCTATATCCATTAAAGAAAAAAATACAGATAGATAAACAATTATCTGATGCATATATAGAATATGTAGATCTTCTTGTAATCTTCTTAATCTTACGTGACACTCATGATTTTTCAAAGAAAATAAGTGGTCACATTAACATGGCAGTGGCTTAATTTACTTTCCACTCAATGATATCTTTGATTTGATAGTCATAAAGTTTAACTATATCTATTTAAAACAAATATAAGTATAAATTTTTAAATCCGACCAACATCTTTATCCATCAAAAAAGAAAAAAAAATGGATATGAATACATTGATATCCAATTAATGTCAGATTCATTTGCAAGAGCTCATGTGCTACTCTGCCGACCTTTATAACTACTATCATTTTGATATATATGCCTAGTTAAATTCTAAGGGAGTGAAATGAGAGAAGTGCATCTCCCAACAGCTGAATTATGGTTTTTAAATTACATAGATAATAGCACATGTTTTCAATAGAATGGGGAATCATTGCAATCCAACCTGACCTGCATAGCGGACTTTTTAACCTCATGCTGCTGCATAGAAACATGGAAAGAAGTTTCTAGCAAAATAAACCAATTCACATGATTTATTCAAGAGAAAAAGAAAAAATGTTGAATAGTTATGACCCCATCAACAAACCAAAAGCTTTGGATTAAGTCTTCTAGCAATGAAATAACATCTATTTGTGAATTGACAAATAAGACACCATTTTTGCTAGATGCATACAACTAATTTTTTCATTAATAATTACACACACACACACACACACACACACACACACACACACACACACACATATATATATATATATATATATATGTTGTAGTCAAGTTCAGGATCCAATCATTTTTTTCATCCTTAAATCCATACAAATCTTGGAGCCATCCTATCATTTTCATCTTTTCCACCTTTAGAATCATGAACTATGTTTTTTTGGAGTTACCCATAATTTTATTTTATATTATTTGGAGAATTTTTAAGATTGGCTTATTTAAGTTCGGCTCAAAGCGTGATATTTTGTTGTTCATGAGAAATCTCAGGTGTTGTTCACCATTGTAATCTCGCTGATTTTTGCATGTTAGGCGAAAATAAAATTTTGATCATTAATCATTCATTAAATATTTTAACTTTTAAAATTTTATTATTATAATTTATTTTTTTATATTTTAAAAAAATATATATTTTAATTATATATAAAATTGATCAAATTGATGACATATATGAACTTTCACTCAGTTTACGTAGCAAGTTAATATTTAAGACTATATAAAAGGAACAGTTCACATATTTGCATCAACTTAACATATTGATTATTTTAATAATTTTAACTAACATAATATAGCAAAACGTTTGGAACATAACAATAAGGGATTAAATTATAACAATTAAAAGTTTGAAAGAAAGTTTGAAGACCACAAGTATATTTTAACTATAATTTATTAAATGTTCAGACTTTTTTTAAAAAATAATTTAAAAAATGCATCATTTAAATATGATAATTACGCAAGTATCACTTAATGCATTGCACTTAAATTTTCTTCGATGTTCAACTCCTACTTGTGAGTCAATGTGGACATATGAATAATGAGAAGAACATTATTTATGCGGTAATGCAATTATAATATCAAAATATAAATTATAAAATTATTTACTATTAATTTTTACTTATTATTTTATATAAAATTTGGATTGTATTATGATTAATGAATGGACAAATAAAGAAGTTGATCTAAGAAAAAAAAAAAAGGCCAGAATTTTCATATGTTTGGTAAATTGAAATAAATAATCATAGGCCAAAAAATAAATGCAACTAATATATGTAACGATAAAGAAAAGAATTAATATAATTTGCTTATAAGAAACTAAGCACACAAAAGAAAAAAAATAAAAATAAGTTGATGTTATAAACTTTAGTATATAAAAATTATATAAATACAAATAGAATATGTATTAGTGTATATAAGAGTTTAAAAGATAAGATTATAAATATTAAAATAGTAAAAAATAGAATAATTATGATTAAATAAATATTAAGAGAGGAGTCTATCGATATTATTGGTATTTCTGCTATTCAAGTAGGATTAAATAATGCTACAAAGTAAAATTTTTTGAAAGGATATAGATCAAATAATTTCATAAATTACTAGTAAAGAAAAGATATTCATTGAAAGAAAATTGAATGGAAATAGGAAAAAACATAATATAAGATTTGAAATTGTTCATAAAGGTTATAGTTTTAAAGGTAGAAATAAAAAATGGTATGTCAATTTTAGAGTTTGCAAAGGTATATGATTTAATACTTAATATTTGCTAGTATTTAATAATTTTTAAAAATAAATATAATATCACTCAAATAAATTTGTATGGATTAGAAAGATTGGTTGAGTTTTGTATAAAGATTATACTGTTATACCCCATGAGAGTTTAATCATCAAATATAAATTAATAGTAATGAATGTATATTTGAAAATGGAGTAGAATAACTAAAGAAGATAGGAATTGATGGACTAAGTAATGAAATTTAAAGAGAGAAATAAATAACTTTGAAGAATAAATGTTGAAAGAAAAGAAATTTAGATGGGAAAATCAATATTATCTAAGAAGAGATGCTTAACGGTCTTTAAAAAAAAGTTACAAAAATCAAAGCTTAACTAAAAAATTTTAGTAATAGAATAAAAAATTTTAGTTAAAATTAAAAAAATTGTAATTGTAAACTATTTAGATGTAGAACTCCAAAGCATATGAAAGATATACAAGGGTAACTAAAGAAGTTAGTAGGAGAAAAGCATATAAAAGCATCCAGTTAAAAAAAAAAGGAAATAGCTTGGTCTTGCCAATGCTTTGGAGCCCCCGATCCTCCGTCCTGGATAATCGCCGGATCAGAAACACCATTTCGATGCTCCCCATCCCCTAACAGATTTAAGCTATGGGGCCCAATTATGTTACTAAACCGGATGCTCTTACAAGGAAAAGTCTTTGTAAATCAGCTTTAGTGTAGCAATTTCTACATGGGCTACACCGTTTTTTCTTATTGATAGATATTAAATGTTAAAACACCCCGATGGAAAAAATTACGACACTCTAGTTTTTTTAAACTTACGAAGTAAAAAAAAAAATTACGGCATCCCAGTTTTAAACTTACGATACCGTAGTTATAAAATTAAGATACCTGTTAAGAAAAAAAAAAAAAAAAACTTACGACATCTTATTTTTAAACTAGTTTTAAATTTAGGATAGAGAAAGTGTCTCTACATAAATTCAAAAAAAAAAAAGCTGACATGCATTAATACCATTGTAAGTTTTTTTTAACTTTATAGGTATCTTAATTTTGACGTCATGTGCATTAATACCCGTTCAACTTTTTTTTTTTGGAATATGTACCGACACATTTTCTGACGTTTTCTTAAAGGGTATCATAATTTTATCGATGTCGTAAGTTTTTTTTTTTTTCTTTCTTTCATAAGCTTAAAACTTCATAAATTTTTTCTTCAAAATATCGATCTTAACATTTTTACAAAATCTTTTTTACTCTTACAAAAGCACAAAGTGATTGGTGAGTAAATATAGGAAAGGACTTTGTGCATCGTCCTTCAAGCACAAAGTCGCACATCGAGGAACGGCATTGGCCATGCGCCCATGCGGGTACACGTATCATGGCCCAGTAAGCTCTGCATGTACGTGCATATGGGCGCATAGTCAATGCCATATTCTGATGCATGCTTTCTGCATCAGGAGCGATGCAAGAAGTGATGCAGGAAGACTTTTCCTCAAATATAAAGCAGGTTTCATGTGGCAATAGAGGCCTCCTGGTGCCTGGTTTGGGCATCGTGAGGGTTACGAAACTTTTTTTTTAAAAAAAAATTCAGAAAACCGTCTTCCAACCTCCATTTTTTTTATTTTTTATTTTTCCTTTTCCTTCGCTGTCCGCGTTCCTCCCTCCCTCGCTTCCTCCGTTCCCGTCTCCGACTGCCTCCTTCGTCACCGTGCCACCGTTGGCCACTTCTTCCCTAACGTCAATCATACCACCATCTTTCTCTCTCTCTCTCTCGTCTTCACCAGCGACCCCCTTCACCGACGTCGGCCTCTTGGGATCAGCGAGAGAAATATTTTTGCTGGTTGAAATCGCCACTTCACCTTAAATGGCGATTTTCACGCGGCCCTTTGCCGGAATGAAGCAGAGAAAGAGTAAGATGGAAGTAAAAAATATTATTTTAAACGATTTTTTTATTTTAATATTATTTTTATAATATTTCTGTTTCTCACCCTTTTACCATTGATGTTAAAATACATCAGTTTAAAAAATAACTTGATGTCTGTTGCCGCTGAAATCCGTCCTCCGACTCGGGCGCGGTCGATCTCCAGGAAGAAGGGGGCGGACTGCAAAAGAAGCCCACACGCGAGGAACGCTGGGGGTGGTCCTCCGCATAAGGCCCTCCGATACTCAAGTCAGTGGAGAAGAAATCGGCGATCAACCAGACAGTGAGGAGGTGGATCTCTCCAGGAGACCTCTCCGGGGGCGGCCAATCGGAGGCTCCAGAGGGCAGGAGCGCCGATGAGCTACCGGCGAGAGCAGGAGAGTGAGAGTGGGGGTGTAAGCGCGCGAGTGTGCGTACAGAGTTGCGTACCTGAGGGAATCTGCGATTATGATATTTATAGACTGCCACCTGGACGTGAGCGCCTTCTGGAAGGTCCGGAGGTTGTTATGATACGGAGACGGATAGAATCAGGCCGTTGTGGGGCCGTTAGGGTCCGTACCCTGTTTGTTTTGGTATCGACGGCTGGGAGAGCTCCTTGGTGTCTCGAGATCGGGTTGAGTAGGCCTGGGGTAGTTACGATAGGCTTTAGGCCGCGTTCCGATATGATTCCTTGTCTAGGATGCCGCTCAGGTAGGTTCGGGCTCTCCCGCGCCAGGTTCCGCGAAGGCAGATGTTAGGTTATGGATCGCTCGAAGGGGCCGAGCTACGGAAGCTCGAAGGAGGCCAAGCTACGGAAGCTCGGAGGAGGCCGAGCTACGGAAGCCCGGAGGATGCCGAGCCACGGAAGCCCGGAGGAGGCCGACCACGGAGGCCCGGAGGAGGCCGAGCTACGGAGGCCCGGAAGGAGGCCGAGCCACGGAAGCCCGGAGGAGACCGAGCACGGAAGCCCGGAGGAGACCGAGCCACGGAGGCCCGGAGGAGGCCGAGCTACGGAGGCCCGGAGGAGGCCGAGCCATGGAAGCCCGGAGGGGACCGAGCTACGGAAGCCCGGAGGAGGCCGAGCCACGGAAGCCCGGAGGAGGCCGAGCCACGGAAGCCCGGAGGAGGCCGAGCTACGGAGGCCCGGAGGAGACCGAGCTACGAAAGCCCGGAGGAGGCAAAGGGAGGAGGTCAGCCTTAGCCGCCTTGCATGGATATTAATGCAATGATGATTTTACCCCCTAACAGATGCCCTCCACTCCCTAGTTCGAAGCGTAGGTTCGGGCGTAGGGAGTACGAGTTCGAATGGCGCGTCTTGGATGGGACGTCTTGGTTTAACTGGCTTGCGCAATGATGCCTTAATTAATGCGACAGGGTCATCTCAGCCTTCGGGGCTAAGGCTCTTCCGCGAGCGGCGGTTAGGATTGCGCCACGCTTCGAATCCCGATCGATCGGGTGGTTGTCGAGGCAATTTCGGACGCCTGGGACGAGACGCCCCACCTCTTCAGGGCGGCTTCCTTGGCGGAGAAGCGAAGTGACGGCCGCATGGTATATATATACATATATTGTGCATGTGCGCTTGGCGTCTTCTCGTTTTGTTTTCAAAAAGGGGTTCTGGTCTTTTATCTTCTTCGATGCTCATTGCTTTCGTTTGGTACCTCTTTCAATGACGATGAGCCCAGACGATGTGGCCTCCTAGATCGTTGCTGAGGACTTGGGGAGGATTCACCAACGGTATGGCTTGCCCTTGGACATCGTCTTACGGGTGCCGAAACCCGAAGATAGGGTTACCCGAGATTTAGAGTCCGGGTCTTCATCTATGAAGACAGTTTGAAGGCGGGTCTTCGTTTTCCTCTCCATCCCCTGGTGAAGGAGATCATGACCCACTACAACATCAGCCCGTCAATGGTGGCTCCGAACAGTTGGCGGAATGTCATCGGGTTCATCTCGATGTGTCACCAGATTTGGATCGTTGCCACCCTTCCCCTTTTTCGCGCTTGCTACCACCTGATTCCCAGGAGAAGATCGGAGTGGCCGTACATCGGGCCCCGGAAATCCTTCAACGTAATCGCGGATAAACCCTCTTCCATCAAGGGGTGGAAGAGTCGGTTTGTCATCGCGGAGGGGAACATCGGCTCCGACTTCCCTCGGAGATGGGGGGATGTTGTAAGGGATGCGGAGACGCATCCGGCCTTGTCGGCGCAGGAAGAGGAGGACTTGGACATCCTCCGCAACGGGCAGGTGTTTTCGGCTAATGACCTGCTATCGGAGGGGGCCCTTTTCGCAGCCGGGCTCAGCCCCTCGGACCCGCAAGGTGGGTCTCCTTCGTGCCGTGTATCTTTTTCGATTAGTGTGCTTGATTCTGAGTATGTATGCTTTGATGTGGCAGCCGCAAGGTCGGCATTGTCGAGCCTCTCCAAGAGGAAGAGAGGGAAGCGTCCCGGGGAAGGTAGCGGCGCGAACAGCGGCCGGCCCGCAAAAAGGGCTCATGTTTCCGCGAGGAGTCCGTCGGTTGCCGGGGCAGTTATGGCAGAAGCGCCGGGGGCGAAGGAGAGCCCGGGAGGGCGGTTATGGCCTCCGACCCTCTCATGTTGGAGATATCGGACAGCTCAGATGAGGCTCGATGGCTCATCCGACCGCGTCCCCCCTAAAAGAGGAAACGGCGGCGGATTTAGAAGAGGGGACTGTTGCTGAGGAGGTTGCCGTCCTCGTAGGATCGCCGCCGGCTCCTGCAGGAGAGGAAGAAGTAGCGGCCGCAGCCGGGGAGGTTCAGGGGGAACTTTCTCTCGGCCTCTCCGCAGGGGAACACGGTAGCAGTGAGGCAGGTCAGACTGAGGCTTCGGGGAGCCTGCGGAGGAGACGCAAGTGGTGGAACAGGCCGGGATCTCGGAGGGTCCGGCGGTGGAGACACAAATGGTGGTCATCAAGGAAGGGGCGTCGAAGGAGGGGACGCAGCAAGGTGGGAGCCCCGTATTGGGAGCTTCTTCGAGAAAAGTTTTGGGGAGGCTGGCACTTGGGCTGGCTGAAATATCTGAAGGAACCCAAGCCAGGGCCTTGACGGAGGAGGCTGGGAAATTGAAGGCCTCTCAGGCGGAGGCCGCCCAGGCTGGTCCTTCAGGGGGGGTTGGCTCATTCGGCAGCTCGGACGCTAGTATCGAGGAGGCATTCTCTGCCATGATAAGGTCGGCCCTGTATTCGGGTGCGGATCCCTCGGCGGACAAGTTCGCCGACCTGGGATTGGTCGATGCTGCATTCGGGCAGCAAGGCATGGCAGAAAGTATCCATCTTCTTCCTGACATTGACAACACAACCTTGATGAGGATGACCCGGGCTTACGCCTCGCGGGTGAGTTACTCTTCTTGTATGATAGATGTTTCTCGATCGACCCCACCGTGGGCTCTTATTCAATTTTTGCCTTTGCAGAGTGTTTTGCTTTCCCGGGCGATTTGCTGGCGCTTGAGTTTGGCGACGGGGGCCAGTGTCCAGGCCCGGAGGGAGAATGCCGAGCTCTAGTCGCGGCTGAAGGTGTCTGAGCAGTTCGAAGAGCTCATGGACACGATGGATAGGAACTTGAAGGGGGCAAGGGCGGCACATCAGGCCGCCGTGGACGAGGTGTCCAAGCATAAGCGCAGGGTGGAGGAGTTAGAGGAACTCCTGGCGAAGAACGACAATGCGTGCTTGGAGTTGGCCAGAATTGAGTCAAAACACTCCGCGGAGGTGGCGGCGATGCAGCGGGAACACGGCGAGAGTATGAGCCGGCTGGGAAGAGAGGCCGACGATGAAAGAAGACGTTTGGGAAGGATGCTCGGCGAAATGGAGGAGCGACTGAAGCGCCGCGATAGCGAGATTGCCCATTTAAAAGAGGGCGCTAAGTGGGACCAGGGAACCATAGCTCGGGTGAGCGACGAATTATCCCAAGCCCGGAGGGATATCGAGGCCAGACAGTTGAAGATTAGCGCTCTGCAGGAGAGGGTCGAGCTGGTACGGGCTGACAGGTCGAGAGCCAGGAGCGAGGCAGAAGAGATGGCCAAAAGGTTGGCCGAGCGAGAGGGGGAGGTACGCTCTTATTTTTCCCCTTTTTGTTTTTACTACTGGGTTCTCGCAGTGCCGATTTGATTTTGGATTTTTCGGATGGCGAAGTTGGAGTCGGAAGTTCGGGCTCTTCAAGGTGAGCTCGTGTCCGCTCGCAGTAGGAGTTCGGAGCTCGAGACGCAGGTTAGCGAGCTCGAGGAGCAAAACGTCATCCTGAAGGCCCAGGTGATCGAGGCTGAGAACACAGCGGAGGCCAAGACGCAGCATGCCATACTCAGAGGGAGGCAAGACGCTATCAGCGTTGGCGCCTTCCTTCATGGGAAGGAGGAGTGCAAACAGCAAATTCTTAACGAGCACCCGGAATGGGACCTTTCCTTCCTGAGTGCTGGAGATTCCGAAGATGGCGAGTCCGAAGAAGAAGATGAAGATGAATATGTCGATGTTTCTGACGCCGAGCCTGGCGGCGTCCCTGGTCCCAGCAAAGCCGTAGCGTCTGAGGGACGGTCGCAAACTGTCACAGAGGGGGCGAAAATATCAGAGAAGGGCGAATCTAGTCGTGCTCCTGCAGATGTGACTGAGGGTATTCCCAAAGCCGGTGGGGCTCCTGGCTCTTAGGAGCCGCTCTTGTATCTTGCCCTTTTAGACATTTGTTTGACGTTTCGTAGCAAAGGAATTTCCTGTTTTTATCTGAGTGTTGTTCCTGCGTGACTTCGCTGTTGCTTAGCCTTGCCTCAATGATGAGCGGCCCATGGCTCGCTGATACCCTTGGGCCACCTTTAATTCGAGACCAGGAAAGCGTATTGGCTCGGGCCGATAGGCAAAATAGGTCGGTTTCGATCGACAGATAAAAATAGGTCGGTTTGGACCGACGAACAAAGTGGGTCGGCTAGGGCCGACAGGCGAAATAGGTCGGCTGGGGCCGACAGATAAAATAGGTCGGCTGGGGCCGACAGATAAAATGGGTCGGCTGGGGCCGACAGACAAAATGGGTCGGCTGGGGCGACGGACAAAATGGGTCGGCTAGGGCCGACGGATAAAATAGGTCGGCTGGGGCCGACAGACAAAATGGGTCGGCTGGGGCCGACAGACAAAATGAGTCGGCTAGGGCCGACGGATAAAATAGGTTGGCTGGGGCCGATAGACAAAATGGGTCGGCTAGGGCCGACGGATAAAATAGGTCGGCTGGGGCCGACAGACAAAATGGGTCGGCTAGGGCCGACGGATAAAATAGGTCGGCTGGGACCGACAGACAAAATGGGTCGGCTGGGGCCGACGGATAAAATAGGTCGGCTGGGGCCGACAGACAAAATAGGTCGGCTGGGGCCGACGGATAAAATAGGTCGTCGTGCTTCCTGCCATCCTGCCAGCGCCCTGCTGTCTCGCAGGCAATTCGGTTTTTAATTTACTAGAAACGGTGATACGGCACAGTGGGGGGCATAAAGCTGCATCAGAGCTTTCTGAAAGGTGCTCTTTTCCCATGCAGGTCGCTTTGTCATGATGCGTACGTAACCGCCTATCACTGGAGGGTACTATTCTCGAAGGACGATTTTCTGAGCCCGTCAGTTTTCAAAACGTCAGCGGACGATTTCCTGTATTTAATGACCGTGATTCGGGATCAGGAGGGGATCTTCGTACACGTCCTGGTTCAGGCGGTGGGTTTGGCACGCAGTGGGGCGCCAATCTTGAGAGACCACGTGGAGGTACTGCTTGGAAGTTTAAATCTCGGGACGCGCAGTCTGGGTAGCTTTTCCCGATCCATTTTCGCCTATAAAAAGAAAAAAAGGGGGTCTCATCTGGTTATCCCCAAAGCTTCTTTCTCGTTAGAGCTCCCATCATGCTCATTTCTCTATTGTTGCAAATGAGAGGATCAGGCCTAGGCTCCTTGCCGCTGGATAGCTGGGGCGACCGGGGAGCAGCTGGAGGATGGCTCGTCCTTAGGGGATGAGTCCCGGAGATCACATGGAGAGCGCACATGGGGGGCACAGAGATCATATGGAGAGCGCACATATGCATTTCCTGTGCGATCTCTGCGGCTCCTGCTCGGAGACGCAGGGTCGGAAGTGCACGCGGGCCTCCCATGGGTTGTGTGTATTTTGCCTCCTTCCCTGGTTCGGATTCCTGGGCTCAGCCGCTTGGGGAATCCTTTATCACGCGGAAAGGGGGGTGGAAGCGCGCCGTTCGCCGACTCCATGTCCTTGAGATTCGGCAGGGCGCGGCGGCACGCGCTTGGTTCGGGAGGGCGTTCTAACGCCAAGGTCCGCTGGCTTCCCACCTGCTCGCCGAGGGGTCCCCCAGTTGGGTGGTCTGGGATGGCCATCCAGATATCTCGGTTGGGTCGCCGAGATATCATCACCACTTGAAGCCAGTCGCAACTATTGGTCCGTGTTGATGGGCAATTATCGGCCCTAATCGACCGGATGCGATCACGACTGTCTAGTTGCCTGAGTTTTGTACTTGCTTTTATTTTACGCATTTTGATGCTCTTGTAACGCCTGTGAGGCATTTGTAATTGATCATGATCGGCAATAAAGAGAATTTGGTTCTGTTTTTCAATCCTCATCTTTTCTGTGCCGAGCTTGCTATTATTATTGCTTGTGGGGTGCCGAAAGCGTTCCGTTCATCCTTAGACGAGGATCTCGCGCTACCCGAACTAATCGAGGTTCGTATTCGGCGATTCGTAGATCATTCGGGAAAACACGCCCCTTACTCTGGTCGAAAACTTGGTGTTTTTGCGCTTTGCTTTTCCTAGAGCCTGATTTATCGTAGGTCGGTCTTGGCCGAAGCTCAGGGAATCCGCACCCCTTCTCATCATGGTTCAAGGGACCAGTCACTCGGGATAGTCGAGTTTCGGGGAACATTTTGCTTGGCCCTGCCAAGGTTCGAAGAATTTTAGCTCAGCCCTGCCGAGGTTCGGAGAACATTTTACTTGGCCCTGCCAAGGTTCGGAGAATTGGTAGCTCGGCCCTGCCGAGGTTCGAAGAATTTTGTAGCCCGGCCCTGCCGAGGTTCGGAGAATTTTTTACTTGGCCCTGCCAAGGTTCGGAGAATTTGTAGCTCGGAGGGGGCGATTCAGCCGCCGTTGCAGGCCACAGCGTTAGGTCCATGTGGCGCTTGATAAAGGGGGCGCCTGAGCGGAACGGGCGGCGTGTTGTCACGCTTTTATTGGCGATGCTGCTTTTTCCGAGGGGGCAAGTTATCGGCGAGCGGCGGACTTCCATGTTTTCCGAGAAAAGGGGGTGGTATTAAGCGGCTCGGGGAAGCGCCGAATGTATTTAATGCGAGGGGTGACAGATTGGAAAGTGTTTGCCTGGGGAACCTCCGAACAATCTGCTCGCGCTTATCGATCTTACTCGGGATAGGGCGCGACTCTTCGGATTCCTCACGCATTAGAATGGTGACACGTGGCAAACTCTCATGGGTCGGCGTTTGCGGCGCGGCCGATCGGGATACCTGCCTGGCGGGTATAAATATGACCGAGGGGGATTGGTTTCGGCCATCCCTCGGTTGAGCTCCGAAAAGGAATGGCCTCTCCAGCGCGATCGTCAAGTGACTCGCATTCCTCACTTAGCAGCCTGCCGCACTCGGAGGGGAGGCGCACCTCCGTAACTGTCGACGGGCTGAGCCTTGCTTCGGGCTTCGCGAGCAATGAGCAGCTTGCGAGGACTGCCGAAGAATTCTTGGACGTTTCTGTCAGGGAGGCGGAAGCCTCACGCCGGGTGATAGACCGGCAGGGGGAGGAGATAGCGTCCCTGCGTCAGCAGGTGGCTGACCTGACGGGACGCCTGGAGGAGTTACTGGCCTCTGGGGGTGACTGACTCCAGGGCCTCTGCCCGTTCTTGTTTTTGCTTTTTGCAGTCTCTTTGTAGCTCTCTTTATGAATGAAAGTTGGGTCCCACTTTTTTGAAGTCCCTCTCCTTAAGAGTTTATGGCCTTCACTCGTGTAATGAATCAGGGGTTGGCGCGCCCCGTCGTTTTTTGCGTGCTGATGTAGGCTCTTTGAACGACGGGCTATAGGGGCGTTACCCGAAAGATTTCCAGTGGCAGAGAGGGAAATCGCCTAACTCTGCCTGGGGCCTTTGGCCGACTACGTGGGGCTCGATGGCCTCGAGAGTGGGTTTGCCAATGGTGGCTTCTTCTCGCGCGTCGACGGTTTTTTACTCAACGCGCTCGTTTTTAAACCTGGCGAAGTCCTTCGGGGACTATTTGGGGGCCGTTCGGCTTTGGTCGAGGCTCGTAGGTTTAGACTTTTTTGCTGGGGTTTTTAGCCCGAATGATTTTTACCTGGCCTTGCCATGGCTCGGGGAAGAGGTTTTTTACTTGGCCCTGCCAAGGTTCGGAGATCGGCCCTGCCGAGGTTCTTACTTGGCCCTGCCAAGGTTCGGAGATTGCTCGGCCCTGCCGAGGTTCGGAGTTTTACTTGGCTGCCAAGGTTCGGAGATTTGTTGCTCGGCCCTGCCGAGGTTCGGAGTTTTACTTGGCCCTGCCAAGGTTCGGAGAAGGTTCTTACCCTGCCAAGGTTCGGAGACTACTTGGCCCTGCCAAGGTTCGGAGAAGGTTGGCCCTGCCAAGGTTCGGAGAAGGTTCGGAGTGGCCCTTTAAGGTTCGGAGACGGAGATGCCGAGGTTCGGAGAAATATTTTACTTGGCCCTGCCAAGGTTCGGAGATTTGTTGCTCGGCCCTGCCGAGGTTCGGAGTTTTACTTGGCCCTGCCCAAGGTTCACAAGGTTCTTACTTGGCCCTGCCAAGGTTCGGAGACGAGGTTCGGAGAAATATTTTACTTGGCCCTGCCAAGGTTCGGAGAAGGTTCGGAGTTTTACTTGGCCCTGCCAAGGTTCGGAGATGCTCGGCCCTGCCGAGGTTCGGAGAAATATTTTACTTGGCCCTGCCAAGGTTCGGAGATTTGTTGCTCGGCCCTGCCGAGGTTCGGAGTTTTACTTGGCCCTGCCAAGGTTCGAGATTTGTTGCTCGGCCCTGCCGAGGTTCGGAGTTGGCCCTGCCAAGGTTCGGAGACCTGCCAAGGTTCGGAGTTTTACTTGGCCCTTTACTGCTCGGCCCTGCCCAAGGTTCGGAGATTTGTTGCTCGGCCCTGCCGAGGTTCGGAGAAATATTTTACTTGGCCCTGCCAAGGTTCGGAGATTTGTTGCTCGGCCGAGGTTCGGAGAAATATTTTACTTGGCCCTGCCAAGGTTCGGAGATTTGTTGCTCGGGCCGAGGTTCCTTGCCAAGGTTCGGAGATTTGTTGCTCGGCCCTGCCGAGGTTCGGAGAAATATTTTACTTGGCCCTGCCAAGGTTCGGAGATTTGTTGCTCGGCCCTGCCGAGGTTCGGAGAAATATTTTACTTGGCCCTGCCAAGGTTCGGAGATTTGTTGCTCGGCCCTGCCGAGGTTCGGAGAAATATTTTACTTGGCCCTGCCAAGGTTCGGAGATTTGTTGCTCGGCCCTGCCGAGGTTCGGAGAAATTTTACTTGGCCCTGCCAAGGTTCGGAGATGGCCCTGCCAAGGTGGCCCTGCCGGAGATTTGTTGCTCGGCCCTGCCGAGGTTCGGAGAAATATTTTACTTGGCCCTGCCAAGGTTCGGAGATGCCGAGGTTCGGAGAAATATTTTACTTGGCCCTGCCAAGGTTCGGAGATTTGTTGCTCGGCCTGCCGAGGTTCGGAGAAATATTTTACTTGGCCCTGCCAAGGTTCGGAGATTTGTTGCTCGGCCCTGCCGAGGTTCGGAGAAATATTTTACTTGGCCCTGCCAAGGTTCGGAGATTCCTGTTCAAACAGACAGCTCGGTTGTGCCGAGGATTGGTAAGCAGTATCTGTTCTTTTTGCAATTTATAGCCATATAGTGCATAATGACTCACGCAACAAGTTTTGAGAAACAGCTAAGCAGGAATATGCAATGAGGTATATGGGGATTGTTTGGAGAGGACATACCCTATTGATAATATTTACGAAGGTTGTCCGCGTTCCAAGTTCGGGGAATGGACTTCCCATCCAGATCCTGCAGCTTGTAGGTTCCTGGTCCAATAATCTCCGTTATTTGATATGGGCCCTCCCAGTTTGGCGCCAGTTTCCTTGCTCCAGCGGTTTGGATACAGAAGCTTTCCGGAGGACAAGGTCGCCGGGTAGGAAGGCTTTCCCCTTGACCCGGGAGGCATGGTACCGAGCCACCCTCTGTTGATAAGCAGCCGTCCTGATTCGGGCCTTTTCTCTGACCTCCTCTATCAGGTCGAGGTTGGTGCGGAGTTGTTCGTTGCTTGCTTCCTCTGAGTAGCTCTCCACCCGCAATGATGGGAGGCCTATTTCCACAGGGATGACAGCCTCCGTGCCAAAAGCCATTCGGAATGGAGTCTCGCCGGTCGGGATTCTCGGGGTAGTTCGGTAGGCCCACAAGACATGATGTAGCTCGTCGCCCATCTGCCTGGGCTCTGGAGAGGCGAGCTTTAATTCCCTGGAGGAGGGTCCTGTTGGTTACTCGGCCGCTCCGTTGGCTTGTGGGTGCCCGACCGAAGTAAGGTGGTGGCGGATTCCATGCTCCTCGCAGAACTGACGAAATTTGGAGTTGTCGAACTGCTTGCCATTATCGGTGATTATAGTGTGGGGTAGGCCGAATCGGCAGATGACGGACCTCCACACAAAGTCTCGGGCCCGTGCCTCGGTGATTTGCGCGACTGCTTCCGCTTCGACCCATTTGGTGAAGTAGTCAATGGCGACAAATAAGAATTTCCGCTGTCCCGTCGCAAGCGGGAATGGGCCGAGGATGTCCATCCCCCACTTGGCAAAGGGCCAAGCGGAGGATATAGAACTAGCTCGGCGGAAGGGAGTCTTTGGATGTTTGAATGTCTCTGGCAGGAGTCACAGGCTCGGACTAAATCGTCCGCGTCTTTTGCATGGTCGGCCAGTAGTAGCCCTGTCGCAGTACCTTGTGACATAGGGATCGGCTTCCCAGATGGTTGCCGCAAATCCCTTCATGTACCTCACGCAGAGCATAATCCGCTTCGGATGGGCGAAGGCATCTAAGCAGCGGCATGGAGAAAGACCGCTTGTAAAGTTGGTTGTCAATCACCACATGGGTGGCCTGCAGCCTCAGCTTCCTAGCCTCTCTTCGGTCGGGCGGAAGCGACCCTTCTTTGAGGTATCTGAGGATAGGGTCGAACCAGGATGGTTCGGCTTCGACTTGCATCACTCGGTCGGCTTCCATGATGCTCGGCTTTTCCAGGGTCTCCAGGTGGAATTTTTGTTCGGCATCCATTGATTCCGTGGTTGCCAGTCGGGAGAGTAGGTCGGCACGGGCATTCTCGGATCTGGGGATCTGAATAATTTCAAATTCAGAAAAATGAGGAAGCAAGTTACGCACCTCCTGGAGATATCGAATCATATTTGGTTCCCGAGCTTCAAACTCTCCCCGAACATGGCCGGCCACCAGCTGAGAGTCGGTGAAGGCGCTGAGCTTTTCCACCTTCAGGTTGCGGGCGATCCGGAGACCGGCCAGCAGGGCTTCATACTCGGCCTCGTTGTTGGAAGCCGGGAAGGAGAATCGGACGCCATACTCAAAGGCCATCCCCTCAGGACTGGTGAGAACTAGACCCTGCGCCGGAGTGATGGGCATTGGACGACCCGTCGACGTGGAGGAGCCACCGGGCTCCAGACTTTGGCTCTTCCAGAGAGTCTGGGGTAGAACCGTCCTCCGGGATGGTGCACTCGAGGAGGAAGTCGGCTAGCACTTGAGCTTTGATGGCTGGGCGAGGCTGGAAGTGTATGTCATGCTCGCTTAATTCGACGGCCCATTTGGCCATCCTTCCCGACGTCTCCGGACGATGGATCACCGCCCTGATAGGTTGGTCAGTCAGGACCGTCACGGAATGTGCTTGGAAATACGGTCGCAGCTTTCGACTGAGGTGACTAAGGCCAACACCATTTTTTCAATCCTGCTGTACCTCGTCTCCGCATCACGGAGCAGCCTGCTCACATAGTAGATCGGTTTCTGGACCTTGCCTTCTTCTTTGACTAGCACCGAACAAACCGCGCTCTCCGAAACAGCCAGGTACAAGAATAGGGTCTCTCCTGGGGTTGGACTACTGAGAAGCGGAGGCGAGCCGAGGTACTTCTTGAGCTCTTGAAATGATTTCTGGCACTCGGGAGTCCACTGGAAGTTTTTGGCCGATCGGAGAGTTTTGAAGAAGGGGAGGCATCTCTCGGCCGACCGCGCCACAAAGCGGTTAAGGGCCGCTATCCTCCCGGTTAGGCGCTGGACCTCTTTAATTGATGCTGGGGGCCATTTGTTGGAGAGCCTGAATCTTCTGGGGGTTAGCTTCGATACCTCGCTGGGAGACCATGAAGCCGAGGAACTTTCCCGAGTTGACGCCGAAGGCGCATTTGGTTGGGTTGAGTTTCATCCCATATTTGCGCAACGTTGCAAAGCTCTCCGAGAGTCCTCGACATGCTGTGACGCCTCCTTGCTTTTGACCAGCATGTCGTCTACATATACCTCCATGTTCCGGCCGATTTGCTCCTTGAACACCTTGTTGACCAGCCGCTGGTAGGTCGCTCCTGCATTTTTAAGACCGAAAGGCATAACTCGGTAACAGTAGGTACCTCGGTCGGTTATGAAGGCGGTCTTTTCTTCATCTTCAGGGGCCATTCGGATCTGATTATAGCCGGAATAGGCGTCCATGAATGATAGCATTTGGTGGCCTGAGGTGGCGTCCACGAGCTGATCGATCCGAGGGAGGGGGAAGCTGTCCTTTGGGCAGGCCTTGTTGAGGTCGGTGAAGTCGATGCAGATCCTCCACTTGCCGTTCGACTTTTTCACCATGACGACATTTGATAGCCAATTCGGGTAATTCACTTCCCGACGAAGTTGGCCTTTATGAGTTTGTCGACCTCTTCTTCAATGGCTTTTTGTCGCTCTGGGGCGAAGCTTCTTTTCTTCTGCTTGACAGGCCTGTGCCTCTCGTCCACATTGAGATGGTGGACGAGAACCTCGGGGTCGATTCCCGGCATGTCGGAGGCGGTCCAGGCGAAGATATCGGCATTGCTCTGGAGGAACTTGATCAATCTGTGCCGAGGCTCTCCTTTGAGTAACGACCCGATCCTTATGGTTCGGTCGGGCCGAGCTTCGTCCAATGGTACTTCCTCCAATTCTTCCGCCGGTTCTCCCCGCTGTTCGGCGAAGTCCTCACGAGCGTCTAGCCCGTCAACTTCGGGCATTCTAGACTGAAGGCTCGTAACGAAACATTGCCGAGCCATGGCTTGACTTCCCCGAACCACACCAACTCCTTGCTCGGTAGGGAACTTCATAGATAGATGCGGGATGGAGACTACTGCCTTGAGAGACATTAAACCCGGCCTGCCGAATATGGCGTTATATGGGGACCTGAGGTCGGTTACCAAGAAATCTGTCTGAACAATGGCTACAAGGGGCCAGGTTCCCGCGCGGACCGTCAGGGTGACGATTCCTTCTGGGACGATGACGTCGCCGGTGAATCCCATCAGGGTGGAATCCACGGCTCGAAGGTTTTCCATGAGCAATTTCATCCTGGCAAACACACCGAGGTACAAAACGTTTACCGAACTTCCACTATCGACGAGGATTCGGCTTACATCATAATTGTTCAAGTTAAGGGATACAACAAGTGCGTCATCGTGGGGGAGCTGTATCCCAAGAAGATCATCATCAGAAAAGGAAAGTTCGCCCGTGCGCGCCTTCTTTGGCACCGGCGCATCACCGTTGCCCCTGGAGCTCGATCCGCCGGCCTCCTCAATCATGTTGATACGGCCAACCACAGGCGGATTTGGTGGAGGAGGAAGTTGTGGGAGCTCGGGCTGGCGATCACCTCCTTGTTGCTGCGGCTCGGGTGCCCTCCTAAACTGATCTAGCCGTCCCCGCCGGATCAACCTCTCTATTTCATTCTTCAGCTGCCAGCATTCTTCGGTGTCATGACCATGCTCCCTATGGTAGCGGCAGTACTTGGCGGGATCTCTTCGGGTCGGGTTCCCTCGGAGAGGTACTGGCCGGGGAAGTTGGCGCTCTATCTCCATGAGGATCTGCGCCCGGGGCACAGTCAGCGGAGTATAGCGATCGAATCGCCTGGGAGGACTCCGGGAGCGATTCCTTGGCGGCAGCGGAGGGACTCTTGGGCGGCGGGGCGGACTTGGCCGACGGACAGGGCGGTGTCTGTCGGGAACTTTGGGCTCTTGCTTCTTTCTTGCTTGCTCAGCGCGGGCCACCCTCCGCGACTCCTCGACCCTAGCGTATTTGTCCGCAAGGGCCATCATATCAGATAGACATGGGGGGTAGCTGACCTCCATCGCCAGATAGAAGTCGCTCTCCTTTGAAACTCCCCCCGCCAGGGCGGACATAGCCACCTCATGATTAAGGTGGTCCACCTCCAACATGGCCTTGTTGAAACGGCCAAGGTAGTTCCTCAAGGACTCCCCCTCTCTCTGCTTGACTTCGGAGAGGGAGTCGGATCTTCGTCGATGGCGGCGGCTGCTGACGAACTGGCCAATAAAAAGGTGGCTCAGCTCGTCGAATGAATCAATGGAACCCGGTTTCAAGGCGTTGAACCAGGTTCGGGCGGATCCTCTGAGGGTGGATGGGAAGGCTCGGCAGAGGATCGCATCAGATGCTCCGTGGAACATCATTATTGACCGGAAGCTACTGAGATGGTCGTCCGGATCAGTGGAGCCGTGATAGGGCTCGACGGTTGGCAGCTTAACGTGGGAGGGAATCACTTCCTCCATGATTCCCTTAGAGAAAGGGATGCCCTGCTCTGCTTTGGGCTGGGGCAGATGGGTCTGCTTGGCGGCGTCCAGCTCCTGACGCATCTCTTGGATCTGACGGCGGATCTCCTCCTCACCGGCTAGAGGAGGGGCTGGGCGCGAGAACCGCAAGGATGGCGTCGAATCATGGTGAGACGTCGCCGGAGAGAGGGAGCGGGCTCGCCGAGATCTGGGAGGATCCCTATCATAACCGGTTCGAGGGACCGGTTTGTCCCCCTGGGGCGATGTGGGGGATCCGCTGATTCGCGGATCAGAGGAGGAGGTTGCCGGCGAAGAAGAAATCGCCGCTTCCTTCTGAGGATGCGAGCAGGAGGAGCCGCAAGGCGCTCCTGTACCAGATGGGTAAGGGCCTGGACTTGCTGGACCAGTGTAGCGAACTGGTCCTGGGTCACCGGAATGGCAGGCGGCGACGGAGTCTCGACAGGTGGGGGTTGTGGCGCCGTGGCGCCAGTCGGATCAGGCCTCTGGGAGGCGACCTGATCTTGGGCATCAGAGGTTGCTCTCTTCCGGTTGGCCATCAGAGAGGTTCTTCTCCGGATCGGGATCCTTGTCTCCTTTCTTCAAGTTTTAACGGGACTTGAGGCCCTTCCTCTAGCGCCAATCTGTTGCCGCTGAAATCCGTCCTCCGACTCGGGCGCGGTCGATCTCCAGGAAGAGGGGGCGGACCTGCAAAAGAAGCCCACACGCGGAGGGACGCTGGGGGTGGTCCTCCGCGGAAGGCCCTCCGACGCTCAAGTCAGTGGAGAAGAAATCGGCGATCAACCAGACAGTGAGGAGGTGGATCTCTCCGGGAGACCTCTCCGGGGGCGGCCAATCGGAGGCTCCAGAGGGCAGGAGCACCGACGAGCTACCGGCGAGAGCAGGAGAGTGAGAGTGGGGGTGTAAGCGCGCGAGTGTGCGTACAGAGTTGCGTACCTGAGGGAATCTGCGATTATGATATTTATAGACTGCCACCTGGACGTGAGCGCCTTCTGGAAGGTCCGGAGGTTGTTATGATACGGAGACGGACAGAATCAGGCCGTTGTGGGGCCGTTAGGGTCGTACCCTGTTTGTTTTGGTATCGACGGCTGGGAGAGCTCCTTGGTGTCTCGAGATCGGGTTGAGTAGGCCTGGGGTAGTTACGATAGGCTTTAGGCCGCGTTCCGATATGATTCCTTATCTAGGATGCCGCTCAGGTAGGTTCGGGCTCTCCCGCGCCAGGTTCCGCGGAGGCAGATGTTAGGTTGTGGATCGCTCGAAGGGGCCGAGCTACGGAAGCTCGGAGGAGGCCGAGCTACGGAAGCCCGGAGGAGGCCGAGCCACGGAAGCCCGGAGGAGGCCGAGCTACGGAGGCCCGGAGGAGGCCGAGCCACGGAAGCCCGGAGGAGGCCGAGCTACGGAGGCCCGGAGGAGGCCGAGCCACGGAAGCCCGAAGGAGACCGAGCTACGGAAGCCCGGAGGAGGCCGAGCTACGGAGGCCCGAGGAGGCCGAGCCACGGAAGCCCGGAGGAGACCGCTACGGAAGCCCGGAGGGGACCGAGCTACGGAAGCCCGGAGAAGGCCGAGCCACGAAGCCCGGAGGAGGCCGAGCTACGGAAGCCCGGAGGAGGCCGAGCTACGGAGGCCCGGAGGAGACCGAGCTACGGAAGCCCGGAGGAGGCAAAGGGAGGAGGTCAGCCTTAGCCGCCTTGCACGGATATTAATGCAATGACGATTTTACCCCCTAACAATGTCCACTGCTCGCGACACCGGAGGAGCAAAACAAAAACAAAACAAAATATTATCATCAAATAAATATGATGTGCTCAAAATAATACGCTGATAAGTTGAGTAGGCATCACAATATTTTTTTTTTTTGAATTTTCAACCTCCAATACTGACAAAAATGATCTAATTTCTCATGTAGTCTCTTTATCTATCTAGTCGCCTATATAGCCAAAATCTTGAGCCTTAAGAGTCTAAAGTTTAGAGGAGAAAGAAATATATATAACCAAAGCTTTTTTGGAGGTATTTTTTTTATTTATTTTTAATCTTTTTTTAGGCTAGTATTGAAGTTTTTATATTACCAGATAGATTTCCAACTCATCTTATGGTTTTTAGATTTTGTAAGCTAAGCTCTCTACCATCACAATACTTAAAACCTTAATTGCTCACACCCCTGCAATAATTAACCCTTTCATATATCTTCTTTTATATGAGAAGTTAGCATAGTATTCATAGTAATTTATATTTATAATTTCATGATAAATTTTACTAAATTATAGTGCCAAAAGTAAATCTTTAATATTTAGAGCCTTCTAGAATAGGATAAATAATAAAAGTTGATATTTATAAATCTAAAAAAATAAAATCATAAAAGACGTTATCTTTCCACAAAAGATAAAATCATATAAAATAATACACTAGCTGTATTTCCTTAAATTAAACTTATGACAGCTTGTGTACCGAATTCAAATCCCGCACTTTAATGCAAGACCTTTTTATTTTTCAAATTAAATACATTGCCTTTTATTTTTTAAAAACATGAAATATTTTCATAAATACATTACCATCCCTTCTTCCAAAGTATGAGACATATTATAAAATATTTTAAATTGATTACAGGCTTCTCATCAAATCGGCAAAATTTTACAGGTTTTATTTACGTAGAAGCACTAAAGGAAGAAATTTTTATAGCAGCCTATCTCAAAAAAAATTAGTTACACATTAGCTACAAAGAAAGCTATGCCAATTCATGTCATGTGGTGCATAATATCAAAGCAAAAAAAGTTATTTACAATTATTTTACGATAAATAAAATATTGCAATGAGGATTTAAGTGTGACATGACTAAATCCGATTTAATTCAAATTTAAAGATTTATGAGCCATGTTGGGTTTAAAAGATAAACTCATTAGAGGCTAAAATGAATCTTATACTTTTTAACTCAACCCATAATCTATATATACCATCCGAAACTAGATTTGATTTATAAAAATAATCCTGACTCGATCCAACTCAGACCCAAAATTCAAAATCATGTAAACCTCCTCCACACTCTACATCTTTTCTAATTCATTAAATATAACAATATATATAATAAAAATTATAGTTTATAATTTTAAGAATGATTAATTACTTAATGGAATTAAAATTTTATGAATGAGAATTCAAGCCTATATGGATCTTTTTATTTCTATTCAATTTTTTTTTTTGTAATTTTATGTTTAATTATTAAATGCTTGACTCGATTTGCAAATTAGACCTCTCTGTAATCTCAAGCTGAACTCAAATATTTTGGTTTACATTCAAGTCAAATGTGACTTGACTTAACCTTTATGAACCATTAGATCTTAAATCTTTTTCATAAGTTTGTTCCAATCCAATTAGATAAGGTATTAGGTTTAGATCCAAAATCACAACCAAAATATGAAATAAAGTGAGCTTAATGCCCAGCATGTTCCAATTTGACACAACCCATTTGTAGCCCTACTTATATAAACATTTGCTTTGATAATAACCCAACATTTAAAACCAAGTACAGCTCATAAAGAAAAGTTGGAAATCAATTATTTGCCATCTTGACATGCCCCAATCATGTTTGTGGGAGCATTGAGGATCTTAGTAGCTCATGCAACTTACCTCAACATATAGGTTGACCATATGCATTTGGGCCCTACCTATCAAGAGGGTAACTTTATATTCTATAGGTCAATTAGTTTTGTTGGCATATGATGAATGAAGTAAGAGCTTAGTTCCATCATCTGATCCATGCAGCAATGTTTATTTTTTTGTTTGTTATCACCTAGCCTCCATGTTGCTCTGAATAGTTCTATTACTTGTCGTCCTCCAAGTTCTATTTTGTTGTTCATGCCTACCGGGAAAAGTTAATGTAGAAAGCTCATCATCTAAAGAGAGACTACACCCTACTTTATCATAAAGAAGTGGGACATGGAAGAAATAAGAAAACCACCATTAGGATTTTGTTGGTAGCAAGAAAATAGTATATTAACGCAATCAATCTCCTATTCATCGATCATATAGAGAATCAATAGTATATTAATCAAAGCCAAAAAAAAATTCAAAGAGAATCAATTGCAAATTCTTATGGGTACAAACCAGTCATGCATGAAGAATTGCTTGCAAAATCCAATTAAGATTTTATAAAAAAATTTCATAAAAAACAATAATTTGGGCATGCCACACATTGAGACTAGAACTTCATATTGTTTTGTCAATTTTCAATTAGTCTCAAAATCTTATATGTTTATGGGGAGAGTATTTTCACTAAACCAAAATTCTTTGACGGATTAAACTAGCTTCACCAATTTTTATCATGACTAATCAGTATTTTCTCTTTTTTACTATAAATTAAAGAAAAACCTTTCAATTTTATTAATAAAGTATTTAATGCAAGACTAACTAATATTTAAAAAAAAACTTTCAAGTTTCAATTAGTCCCGACAATTTAGATAAGTAAACTAGCTCTTAGTTGAAAAATACATACTTCAGATTGTAACTTGATTGAAATACCTCCCCATATATATATATATATATATATATATATAATATTTTTTCTAGTCTTCAAACATTTAAAATATATTAGGAAATAATTATCGAATAACTATTGTCAAAGTGTTTGCAAGACGTCTGAGCTGCACATTTTAAGCTATCAACATAAGAGATATTAATTTGCAATATATGAATATATGAAGACATAGAAAAGAGGACTTTTAGCCCTAAAATGTTGCATGGCAAGACTAGGTCACGTTGTATTAAATTGTTTTGATAGAGTTTAAATTGCTTAGGACAGCTTTTGGCTTCCATTGTTATAAAGTAACTATCTCGAATGGTTGACAGTAAATATCAGCTGCTAACCGGTCCCCAAACATTCCATGCCTTCGAATCATGTTAATTTATTAAATAAAACTTTTTACTCAATATTTAGCTCAAAATCATATAAATTTATTCCATTTATCATTTGCATTATTGGCTTCCCAAAACTCAATTGCACGTACGATCTGGAAGCCTTGCACTATAAGTCATAAATATCCTCATCGATACAAATGATTGATCCATCAAGAAGCAATTATAATTTTATACGCAACAAGCACGGAGAGCGCTTGCATGAAGGTCATCGATCCAATTTATTCAAGCTACTTAAAGTTTTCATATAAGAAAGCAGACACAGAATGAGCATCAACGAGCACATAATTAAATATTGTTCTTTAATTAAGAAACTCATCAAAAACCTAATGCACCATTAACTGATTTAAGCATTCACTAAATTAAGGAAAACCAGTCCAATTAACATGCAGTACTGATCTTTATCCATATTTTGCTCTAGATCTTAGCAAACGTATCCTCTTCATCGTCATTGCTCTCAAGCTTGATGCGCTTGTACCACTTGGCGCACACCAAGTACGCAATGAAATCCAGCACTGTCAGTATGGCAAGCAGGAAGTAGAACCTGTCCAGATGCCCGTGATTGAGGTTTCCTGGGATCCAACCAGCAGGATTGCTGTCACCGTTTGAAGTACTCACGGCTGTAACAACGTCAACGATCATAATGCTGACATAATTTCCAAGAGAAATGGAAGCCATGCAGAGGGAGCTCCCAAAGCTCTTGATCCCATCCGGGGCCTGGGCGTTGAAAAATTCCAGCTGCCCAACGTACATGAAGGCCTCCGATGCTCCAATCAACGCATACTGAGGGATCTGGCAGAAGACGCTGAGAGAACTCGGCTCATCAGGCGATACGACTCTTTTAAGCCTCTCGACTTCCACCACTCCTGCGGCCACCATGGCCAACATCCCAATCACCAGACCCACCCCCATGCGTTGGAGCTCGGTGAGCCCCCTGGGGTTCTTGAGGAGTCTTGACGTAACCGGTACGAGGACCCTGCGATATATAAAAATGACGAAACAAACGCTCAGGATATCAAAGACGGACATGCTTGCAGGTGGGATGTGGAAACGACTTCCGATGCTGGTGTTCATAACGGCTCCTTGCTCGACAAATAGAGAGGCCATCTGGGTGAAGACCACAGAGTAAATGATGGTGCAAAGCCATATGGGGAGCATTTTTAGCACGCACTTCACCTCTTCCACCTGAGTCACTGTGCACAGCTTCCATGGATTATCACAATAGCCATCAGCAGCAGTTCGGGTTGCAGCCTTGTCAAAAATCTGAAAATTAACAATTAATACAATTAGAAGACACCATTATAGATATTTCGATCACAAGCATCCAACGCACAACTAAAACAATTTTGGAAGTGTTGAGTAAACTGTCAAAAACGCAAGCTAGAATAATTAAAACAATATTGTTTAAAGCATATATATATATATATATATCAGACATGGTCGTAAGATATATATAGATAACATTTCCCTTTAATTTCAAAGCTTACCTAAACCCATTGCTATGGAGGATCTTCCTAGTCCCAGCAATTGTAGACCCCTTTCCCTCCACTTCATGGAGCATTACCTCATTGCTAGGGACCTCAACATTCCATTTTCTAAAAGCAGCAACAAAGACCTGAGCTATCCGTGTCAACGGATTGCCGGTTGGCTTGAAGTGCCTGTAATTTGGAGTGCCTAGCAGGAAGAGCAGAAGGGCTAGCGCAGCCGAACCAGCTGAAGCCCAGAACCCACTCACCCACTCACCCGAATCCTCAAAGTACACCAAGACAGTGTTGGAGAAGAGAGAGCCAACATTAAGAGCCAGATAGAAGTAGCTAAAGAAAGCTATTTTGGAATGCCTTTCATAAGGATCCATTTCATCGAATTGGTCTGATCCAAAAGTTGCAATAGTCGGCTGGTACCCACCATTTCCAAAGGCTATCAAGTAGATCGATAAATAAAAAATGGCAGTTGCAATTGTTGATGGGTGCTTGCATGCTAGTTCTCCATCTCCACATCCGGATGGCTTCACCAACAAGAACCATGATGCTAATGATAGAAGCATTAAACCCTGTTTACAACACAACATAATTACTATAAAGTCTGATTTCAGGAAAATGCTAAGCTTCTTAATATTCCTATTTAATAATTCTTAATTAAAAGGGAGTTACATAAAGGAACTAGATATTTTTCTAAACACATGGAGCTCTATTATCATTTGTCATTCCTATGAATTGAAGTTTGTGTATCATACCAGCACGTAGATCAACTGAAAGATTGCACAGGTTAAGTACCGGCCCCAATAAGAACCGCTTAGGAATGCCCCTATAAGCGAAAATATATAAACAGTGCCTGTCCATTTGCTGACATTATTTGCTGCTTCAGCATTCTCTTGCCGCAATACCCTTGTTAAGAACAGAACTAGATTCACACCAACTCCAAAGAATGCTAGTGTTGCAAGGCCATAATTCACTGAATCACAAAATTTAAGTCACAAGTCACTTGGATAATTAAGAAAGGGAGATCAAAGTCAATCAAGATTAAATTTTCAATGCAAAAGAAAAATAAAATAAAATAAAAAGAAGGGAAATGCATGGCCAACTCAAAATGTAGTCCTATAGGCAAAACTAATACAGTTGGGTAGGATCATGCCTTCAAAAGTTAAAAGCTAGGAATAGATGATATTTCTTGGACAATTGTTATCACAAGTCCAGTCTTTGGTTTCCACTATAAAAGTAAGTAAATAATGGTATGGGGAGCAGTCATGACATTGACAGAGCTTAGAACAACATTGAGCCACTCAATTTTCCCATCCAACCTTGAGCAGTGCTTCCTGTCCACTGAAACCTTCATCTTCCCAAAATTATTATAGCTGAATTCCAAGATAAACATTGGGATGTGACACTTCATTATGATGTGATGAATATGACCATTTATCTGCTGACCAGAAGAGTAGCACCTCATCTAGAGTTGCATTTTGAGCTGCATGTTTTGAGTCAGGTCTTGTGTGCGTGCATGCGTGTACATACGTGTGATGGGGATAATTTAATAGATTTTGTTTCTTATAATATAAGAAAAGACGAGTTAATGGTTGATATTCTAGTTACCTAGCAAAAGAACTGCTGATTTCCACCTTCCTGTTCTTGCTTTGACTGCAGGGTTCCCCCTTCGATCCATGGAGCCATCTTCAGTTATGGGAGAGATCGAGATATCTTCATTGTTTTTGGAGTTGTTGGCAGCTTCTTCCACCTGAGTCACAGAAGGGAAGGTGACGAAAATGACAACATGTAAGCAAAAAGTTCGAGGATGCCACCTGATACCTATTTGGATACTAAATCACAAACCAACTCAGAATAGTCAGCACTCAGGATACAAATGGATTGGATCGAGCTTTTCTGAACCAATGTCAATTGATCCTAACTTGACAAGAGACTTGCCATTCATCAAAGCAAAGCAATCCATTTCATTCAAGCCATACTCATGACTAACCTACACCATTATAAGCAGGCTTGGTTTAGGTTGGATGACTGGAAATTAAAAGAACTAACCAGCTCAGATATGAAGCAGATTGGGTCCAGATTTGGCCTAATCCACTTACATCATAATTAATGGAGGACTGAATGTATGAAAATATAATGATTTTGGTGCATCAATGACTCCATTATTTAACTATTTTGCTCTGAAACAAGTGGGGAATAATTTTGCTTGTACTCACCTTTGAAGGAATGCTCCTGAACTCTGAAGCAGCCATTGTCTAAAACAAGAATGAAGATAAAACAAAAGGGAAACCCAGTTAGAGAAAAATACAGAACTGAACTGATACAAATGTTAAGTGTATTTTCTGAGGAGGAAGACTTTAAACAATTCTGAAAAATTGGGGAAAACAAATAAACCACGAACTTAATGGACCCAGAAATGGGCTCTTTGTTTTTGAGAATCAACAGACCACGGAAAAGGAAAAGCAGGTTGAATTATAATTATATTGTGAGAAAAAGTTTGAGACCTCTTTGTGCATTGATGTTCGTAATGTGACGATGTCATGATGAGATGGGGAACTACAAAATCAAAAAGTATCATCATCACAGTGCCTCACCTTTGTTTCTTGTTTTCTCACATCCAACTACCATGAAACATGAATTGGTCTCTCGGTTTATACCAACTATTCCCCTCCCTTGGCCAGCTAATCTTCCTAAAAGTAGACTCGATAAAGGACTCAAAACAGCTTGAAAATCAAACAAATCCAATATTAAGTAATTACCACAAACAAGGGAATATATCTAAGCTTTGTATCACTAAAAATGCTGACCAGATCAAAGGAAATCCTGATCAAACTAGGATTGTAAATCAGATCTTCAAGCATTTAAAATCAAATCTACAGGATCCAACAGATTGGATCAATTGAGTCCCTATCATGGGCTGCTTTCAAGGCCTAGCCCGAGCAATTCTTGTCCATCTTGTTTGGCCTAACCCACTTACATCTTAATTAATGGAGGACTGAATGTATGAAAATATAATGATTTTGGTGCATCAATGACTCCATTATTTAACTATTTTGCTCTGAAACAAGCGGGGAATAATTTTGCTTGTACTCACCTTTGAAGGAATGCTCCTGAACTCTGAAGCAGCCATTGTCTAAAACAAGAATGAAGATAAAACAGAAGGGAAACCCAGTTAGAGAAAAATACAGAACTGAACTGATACAAATGTTAAGTGTATTTTCTGAGGAGGAAGACTTTAAGCAACTCTGAAAAATTGGGGAAAACAAATAAACCACGAACTTAATGGACCCAGAAATGAGCTCTTTGTTTTTGAGAATCAACAGACCATGGAAAAGGAAAAGCAGGTCGAATTATAATTATATTGTGAGAAAAGTTTGAGACACCTCTTTGTGCATTGATGTTCGTAATGTGACGATGTCATGATGAGATGGGGAACTACAAAATCAAAGAAGTATCATCATCACAGTGCCTCACCTTTTTTTTTGTTTTCTCACATCCAACTACCATGAAACATGAATTGGTCTCTCGGTTTATACCAACTATTCCCCTCCCTTGGCCAGCTAATCTTCCTAAAAGTAGACTCGATAAAGGACTCAAAACAGCTTGAAAATCAAACAAATCCAATATGAAGTAATTACCACAAACAAGGGAATATATCTAAGCTTTGTATCACTAAAAATGCTGACCAGATCAAAGGAGATCCTGATCAAACTAGGATTGTAAATCAGATCTTCAAGCATTTAAAATCAAATCTACAGGATCCAACAGATTGGATCAATTGAGTCCCTATCATGGGCTGCTTTCAAGGCCTAGCCCGAGCAATTCTTGTCCATCTTGTTTGGCCTAGGTCTGACTTGTTTTGGGCCACACCAGGAGAAAAGGATGCTTGTCATGGATACAACATTTTCCAAAGCAAAGATTTGATTAACAGCTCATCCTCCCAGTGAGAGTAGAGGTGAAAGTATATCAAAGATCCAAATATATCCAGATATGGATAAAAATTTAAGCATCTAGCTAATATCCCATATTTATATCTATATCCATTGAAGAAAAAAATACATATAGATAAACAATTATCTGATACATATAGAATATGTAGATCTTCTTGTAATCTTCTTAATCTTACATGACACTCATGATTTTTTAAAGAAAATAAGTGGTCACATTAACATGGCAGTGGCTTAATTTACTTTCCACTCAATGATATATTTGATTTGATAGTCATAAAGTTTAACTATATCTATTTTAAACAAATATAAGTATAAATTTTTAAATCTGACCAACATCTTTATCCGTCAAAAAGGAAAAAAAAAAAGAAAAGATATGGATATGAATACATTGATATCCAATTAATGTCAGATTCATTTGCAAGAGCTCATGTGCTACTCTGCCGACCTTTATAACTATTATCATTTTTGATATATACGCCTAGTTAAATTCTAAGGGAGTGAAATGAGAGAAGTGCATCTCCCAACAGCTGAATTATAGTTTTTAAATTACATAGATAATAGCAAATGTTTTCAATAGAACGGGGAATCATTGCAATCCAGCCTGACCAGACTAAAATGAAAATTTATGCTGCATAGCAGACTTTTTAACCTCATGTTGCTACAAAGAAACATGGCAAGAAGTTTCTAGCAAAATAAACCAATTCACATGATTTATTCAAGAGAAAAAGAGTAAACGATGAATAGCTATGACCCCATCAACAAACCAAAAGCTTTGGATTAAGTCTTCTAGCAATGAAATAACATCTATTTGTGAATTGACAAATAAGACACCATTTTCGCTAGATGTATGCAACTAATTTTCTCATTAATAATTATACATACATACATACATATACATACATACGTACAAATATATGTTGTAGTCAAGTTCAGGATCCGATCATCTTTCCCATCCTTAAATCCATACAAATCTCACATGATGTGGAATCAATGCAATCACCAACTCGTGCAACCACTCAATGGGGAGATCTGTGCATGTGATTAAAGTAGAACAACAAAGAGAACTTGGAACACACCGGCATGACTCATCAAATTTGCCACGTCTTAAGCTAGTCTCAAAAATATTAAGTGCCTGAAATTGGTAAAGTTCCCATAATAAGTCAAACAATAAGTGCTAGTTCAGCACCTCCTACTGTTATGGATAACAGAATGCAGATCACATACAGGCACCCATGTACCAACAAGAATTTCAGCACCAGCAATAAATGCTCTTTTACCTGAAGAGAAATAATACCATGCAGAATTATAATCCCATGTCTTGTCATTCATCTTGCTATGCAAAATCTTTTTTTTTTAATACAATAAGCTTGGGAGCAAAAGAATCTTGAAAAAAAGGGCATATTGTGGTGAAAACGGGTTCGTTAACTGTCTACTTAACCAGGAAAACAAAAGATAACTGCAGATACTAAGATGAGGAAAACAAATGAAACAAGTACTGCACCCCATCGTAGCATTCAACCACAGAACAAGCAACTTTATAATGAAACTAAAGCTCTGAGCAAGGTACAGGATATTAGTTCACCAGGATCTCCCTAAAGCTATCATCATAACAGGACTCCAGCGAACATCATAACAAAATCATCAATATTTCTTTTCCCCTATATTGTAGCAGTCACACACACCTCCTTTACTTGAATTCCAAAGGTTGATAAGGATTTTCTCCAATATATTTTCCAAAATTCTTCTTTGAAATTAATTTTAGTGTCATGACACAGATTGTGCTATTTGAGAACTCCTACCATAAAGAATGGAGTCAAGAGGAAAATATTCTAGACAGACATTGCAAGACATAACAGAGAAGCCTTGTAAGAGTTAGCATCTGCAATATTCATAAAAGATGCAAGTTATCAGCAGTTCTTTTTCAAAGCAGGCTAAAAAAAGCACTGAAGGCTTTTAGCAGTCATCTTCCAAAAATATGAGTAATCACAGCTGGGAATTATTTGTATGACATCAAAATCTCTTACAATGATATATTGTGTCATCTCTTTAGGTGATACAGAGATTGTAATCATAGGATGAGCAGCTCAAAATTGAGTACATTATGTGGATGACAACTAAACAAAGATAGCATTAGAAATTGTGAGTACAATGGAGGAAACTTAGAAATTGCACCTGTAGAAAATAAAGTAAAGAAGAATGAATTGAAAAACTGGTAGATGCCTTGATAGGGAGAAAAGCTTATCTATGAACAAACAGGAAAACAGCACAGCAGATAAGAAACACGAATAGAGGTTTGCCTACTGACAATTTGGAAAAATTTTCTTAGTGGAGAATGCAGCCTTCAAAAGAGCCCATAGTAGGAAAAAGTAGATAACATGAGTCTAAATGTACCAACGGATATCACTACTATCAGAGACCAGATGCCAAATAGATTAAAAACATGAGCATGATTATAGAAACCGCAAGTGCAGAATTTTTGGCATCTAGAAGAACTCATCAACTTTGTGCACCAAAATATTCTTTGACCTGTATGGATTAGACTAAGTAACTATTCCTTGAAAACCATTGCAGAATTTCCAAATAGAGAACACAGCTGGAAATTGTAACTCATTAATGATCATGCCCAACTAAAGATGGAAGGGAAATTTTGATTTGTTTTAATAGTACTAGATTGTGATTCACAACTATTTCTCATTTGGAAAACTTCCAAAAGAGAGGAGCCAATGTTGCACTTGGATACATAGAGTGGACCCAGAAAAATGGGATAGGAAGGGTATTGTTTCCTGTGGTTGTGAAAACAAAACAAGTTTAAGCAAATGAGAAATTCATAAAGCTGATCAAAAGTTGAAAACTTGCATTAGGACTAAATCACTAAGGTTTTCTATATATCCAAGAAGAAAATATGATTTTGTTATCTAAAACATCCATGAGAAAAGAATTCTTAATCAAGCCAAACAACCAAATGGTTAGGAAACTTTATTTCTCTTCCTTACTAGTTTGATGTCTCAGAACACATGGAATATTTTGTCAGCTTATATGACCTACAACATAATCCTAGATGAGGAATTATAAGAATATCAATCATGATGGAGACATTGTCTGTTGGATTTGCCACTGCAACTTACTGTAGAAAACCATGTCTGTCAACCCTTTGGGGCTCCTTAATTAACATCCAGTAGAAGTCATCCACAATGCGTAACAATGAAGAATCCACTATTCCAATTAATCAGACAAGGAAAATACCTTGTCTAGCATTGCAGAAATTCTTTTAAAAAACTACAAAAAATGATAATGGCCAGTCATGGCATGGGAAAGCCTGAGCAGATATTCATTATCTGAAGGTCCAAGGGAGCTGCAGTAGCATATCACTTGAGATGAATTCATATTCATATGGTGAAAATCATGTTGTCCATGTTAGAAACAAAGGCAGAAAGTAGAATTCTCTCCAGCTCATCTCCAACATTTTGTGCTCTTCAGAGAATTAATCAATTCTTATTAGAAGAAGCATAGAATTTATGAGAAGTGAAGAAAAAGAGGAAAATCCTACCAGGGTGGAAAAAGAAAAGGAGACATAAATGAAAATTCAAAGCAATGCCATATTAATAACAAACAAGTTTGCACCAATATCACAGTAAAATCCTAGCAGATTCTGAAATACCAAAAGTGATGCATCTAAAGAGAACAACAGTTTAGTAAGACACAAACATTCCCCTTATGAGTGCACAATATTTCACAATTCTCAGATTTTTCAGTTTTCATATTTTTTTAGCTGGCTATGATTTTGCGGAAGAAGGAAAAAAAAAAAAGACTAACTAATGAGATGCGACAAAGACTTAGGAGAAAGAGTAAAAGAATCAATTGGAAAAACAAATTAAGAGCAGTAAGAGACAGCAAAGAAGACAGTACTTTTTTTTTTTTGGTGAAAAAGATAATGGATTCTTAACTAGGCATGTATGGTTGGATCGAAACCCATTTTTATTTTTATATGATATGGGTCATGTAAATAGTAAAGATTTAGCATGGCACATGAATCATATAATACATTCACATAATTATCATCTCATTAGTTGTGAAGTTGATTAAAGGGAAACAGCCATAAAAAAAGAGCCACTGTATGGTTTCAGATAACTGGTTGCAACTCTCAATTAAATACAGCTAAATATTCACATTAAATTATTTATATGAAGCTGCTTGGAAAAATTCAATTTGGAACAGGCATTGCAAGATTAATTCAAAAACAATTTTCAATAAAGAATATACCAAACATCCATAAAAATTTAAAGCCTCTGCTAAGGGAAGGTCTCCCATTATAAGTTAAGCCATGCAGTAAAGTAAACAAAAATATAAGACAAAAATCTACTTGAATATGAGAAATTAAGTAAATAATCAATAAATTCTTTACCTTTCAGATCAATAGGCAATCCTGAAGCAACCCCTTTCTCAGTTCCATCAGACATAGCCCTGGTAACAACATTAGTAACCTTCAAAGGAGCAGATGCAAACCTTTGACGAAGAGGCTTAACAGAGGATACATAAGAAGAGCTTGCAAATTTAGCTTGGCTTGTTCCTTTTACATCTGCTCCTAAATTTGTGGCACTCGACATGAACATTCTACCAGAAGAAGAGATGCATGGTCTCGTGGCTGCCATTTGCAGGCCCCCAGCTGTCACTGTTGCCATCTTCTATCAGATAAGGTTCTGATCACAAAATTTTGAACCTGCGCAAAAACCCTGCTGTGACAAATAGTTAACACAACGTATTTGCTTCCCTGACAACTAATCAAAAATAATTCATGTCGGAAAACAGTATATATTATGAACAAAAGAGAAATCTAATTCTGAGGGAAAATGAATGCAAAAGTATTGTATCAACACCTAAATCACATTATAAAGAACATGTTATAAAGAAAATAACCTATTACACCCATGGATCAACTGATGGCATATTCATATTAAGTCGAACGTACCACTCTACCCCAAATACCAATTCCTAGCGTCCTGATTTCACCCCTACGGACGATGCTCTGAGGACGGCCCTATTATGGATTCGTCTGCCTAACCTCCCAATTGATCAGTATTGGTCCGAAGAGACCCTTTGTTCCATCCTCTCGACGGCCGATCACTTCGTTGCTGTGGATTCCTTCACGAAGGAGAGACGTCGGGATGGATTTGCTTGGGCCTATGTGAGGATGGATTTGAGCCTTCCTCTTCATCCCGGTGCGTGATTTTGAGCCAACGGATCCCCGTTCTGGCAGCAGTTCGCCTATGAGCATGTTTATGGCATCTGCCCCCACTGTGGCTCCCTCCACTTGTCTGGCCCCTGTCTGTCTTCATTGGAGCCGACATCTTCCTCCGCTTGACCTCGCTTTGGCCCCTGGATGGTAGCGCTCCGTCATCGTAAGCCACCCTCGTCTTTGGTCCCTGGCGCTCTCCCATCTTTGTTGGCTTTGCCGGGTATTACCAAGGTGGTTACTCAGGATGGGAGTGATGGCTGGCTGAAACCAAGGAAAACAACTCGTAGTAGAAGTGTTGTTCCGTCGTCTTCAGTCGATCACTTGAAGGTCTCTCGTCCAGGATTTCAAAGGATTCAGGGTCCGTGCTAGGAAGTAGTGACCGTGCCAATTACTGTAGCATCTGTTGCTGCTTCTGGAGCTGCTATTCTTAACTCAGCCTCTGTGGCTGGTGACCCAGGGCAGCTATCTAATTCTCTGAAGGTGGTTAAGGGAGCTAGGCAGATCCAGTCACTATCTAATCAAAGAGGGAAGAATCCTTGTAAGGATTATGTGTTTAAGTTCAATGCTATATGGCCCCGGAGTCCCCTTCCAAGGTTCCCCTGTAGGTGCTAAGGAAGTTATGGAGTCTAGCGTAGCATCACAGGGTCAGAGGGATTTGCCTCAAGTGGAATCCAGGAAATAGGAATGAAGATGGTTTCAGGAGAGAACTTGGCTATCAATCCCTTCGGTCTTCTTGGATCGGACCATTGGGCTGGTCGGCCCAATGCTCGGGAGGACACCAATCCTTCTTCACTCAAACAGGCCCGGGCTGTCGAGTTCGCTACCCCCAGGGTGGTTTTTAAGGCTGGCAAAGGCAAGGATAGAGTACCTTCTTCAGCAAAAGCACACATAGTGATTGCTATCAATCCTCCTGTTTCTGATAGGAAAATCTATTTTGGTGATTTCTCGGTGTTACCCATTCACCCCCTTGGCTAGAGATGATCATGATGCTGCTATATCTTCTCTGAAAGAGGTTATATTGGCTTCCCCTCCTGATTGTCGGGACTCTGGGCCACCTAGGTCGGATTATCGTGGTGATGATGCTATAAATCTTTCTTTGCACATTGGAAAAACATTTTGATGTTTGCATTTTATTAGAAACTCAATTATCGGGACCTAGCCTTCAGCGGTTCCGGCAGCGAGTTTCTTGTTCTTGGAGTTCCTATGCTATGGATTCCAATGGCTTATCTGGGGGCATTCTGCCGTTATGGCAGGATTCCTCTATTCGTATTTATGATTTTCATCGTTGCCACCAGCAAGTGGCTCTGGTTGTTTCAAAGGGGTCTGCTTCGCCCTGGCTGCTTTTGGGAGTCTATGCAAGTATGGATTATCGTGAGCGGCATGGTCTTTGGGCTGAGATTCTCTCTTTATTATCTCAGGACTTCCCCTCCTTCATTGCTGGGGATTTCAATTGTATTGTGGGTGCCTCGGAGAAGTGTGGGGGTTGCCGGTTCGTGGATTCTTCGAACTCTAGTGAGTTTCGCTCCTTTTATCCTCTGCGGGGCTCTTTGACCTGGGTTTCTCGAGCTCGCAGTTTACTTGGTGTAATAACCATCAGGGTTCTGCTCGAGTTTGGGAATGTTTGGATAGGGCTTTGGCCTCTTCTGGATGGTTGCAATCCTTTCCCCGAGCCACCACCGCTCATCTCCCTCAGATAGCATCGAACCATTGCCCTTTGCTGATCTCCACAGAGCCGTCTTCTCTGCGTCGGGGACCTTTTCAGTTTAAGCAGTTTTGGACACTTTATTCTTCAGCTTGGTCTTTGATTCATCAGGTTTGGTATCAGTCGGTTCGAGAGAGTTCTACCTACCATCTATTTCGCCACCTTGAACTAACAAAGCGTAGTCTTTTGAGGTGGCATAGTAGGGAGGTGGAGGATATCCTGCAGTGAGTGCAGACTGTGGAAGATGATATTGTTGCTTTTTAGATGAAGGAGGATCAGAACGGTTGCCTTTTAGAGACAGATCATAGGTCTCTTTGTCGGTGTTTGGCTCTGCATCACTCCTTGCTCAGTCAATAGGAGACCTTCTGGCGTCAGCGGTTTCGGATTCAGTGGCTTCAAGAGGGTGACCGCAATACCAGATTTTTTTATCAGGCCATCTTGGCCCGACGTGTTGCCAATCAGATCCGGTGCATCTGTGATGAGGAGGGAAATATCCTTGAGGATGATGAGGCCATTCGGGAGCAGATTGTCCACTTCTTTCAGTCCTGTTGGGCGAAGCAGTCAGTCAGTGGTTTCCCCCTTATTCCTGTATCTCAAGCTGCCAGGGTTTCTGATGCTGATAATGTTATTCTTATGCATATGGTTACGACAGAGGAGATTCATTCTACTGTTTGGGCTTTGGGGCCTAATAAGGCCCTAGGACCCGATGGATTTTCCGTCTGTCTTCTTTCGTCACTATTGGGATATAGTGGGGCAGGATGTTATTTTGGCTGTTCAGTCTGTTTTCTTCTCTAGATCTCTCCCTCAGGACTGGCAGCGGATTTTTGTTTCCCTTGTCCCTAAGTGATCGAATGCTTTGCTTTCCCAGCATTATCAACTTATCAGCTTGTGTACCATCCTTTATAAAGTCGGTGCTCGTCTATTGGTCACTAGGCTGCAGGGTGTGATTCCCCGTCTGATATCTTTAGAGCAGTGGGCTTTTATCCATGTCGTAGTATCACTAATAACGCCCACATTGCTCAGGAGTTTATGCATGATCTCCATCGAGCATCTACTAGTTATAGTCTTATGGCTGTTAAGTTGGACATGGAGAGAGCTTATGACAGGATTAGTTGGATATTTCCTCGGTAGTCGCTTCAGGAGTTCGAGTTTACTTATCTTTTCATTGATTGGGTTATGGCGTGCGTCCAGAGTCCCACTTTTTCTATTCTTATTAATGGTTGTCCGACTGTATTTTTTCCCTCAGCCATGGGTCTCCGTCAGGGTTTTCCCCTCCCCCTT
Source organism: Calamus simplicifolius (assembly GCA_900491605.1). NCBI lineage: Eukaryota > Viridiplantae > Streptophyta > Magnoliopsida > Arecales > Arecaceae > Calamus > Calamus simplicifolius. The sequence continues at coordinate 449,211 of UESW01004255.1, forward strand.
TCTTTTCATTCTATGTGCTGATGATCTCTCTTATGCTCTTAAACAGGCTATTGGGGCATCTCAGCTGTAGCCTTATATGCCTAGGCCCCATGATTCCCCTCTCTCTCACCTTCTCTTTGCAGATGACTGTATCCTGCTTAGCCCTGCTTCTGTTAGAATGCAGCTGTCTACTTTGCAATCCTTCAGTCTTATTGCCAGGCTTCTGGTTAGAAGGTCAACTTACAAAATTTGTTCTATGTTTCAGCCCTTTGACCTCTCCCCGCCGTTGTGCTGTCATCTTCCAGTTGTTTGGAATCTCGACTTTCTCTGACTATCTGTCTTACCTCGGGATTCCCATTATGGGGCATCGTCCCGTCAGCAAGATTTTGAGGACCTTGGCTATCGGATTTCTGATCGATTGGATCATTGGCAGGTCTCTGGTCTCTCTATGATGGGACACATTACATTGCTTCTGTCTATTCTCACATCTCTTCCCCTTTACCTGCTGTCCAATGCCCTGATTCCGTATATCTGTCTTCGCTGGATGGAGCGTCGTTTTTGCGATTTCCTTTGGGCATCGATGCAAGGGGTCATGGTATTCACCTTCTTTCATGGGATATTATTTGTTTGCCTACTCGAGAGGGTGGATTGGGGATTCAGTCTTTAGCGGTTCGTAGAGAGACTCTTCTTGCTAGGCATGCTTCCAGATTCATTATGGATCCTTATTGTTTTTGGAAATCTGTCATGCGAGGCAGATATGGTGGTTGGACTTCTGATTCGGTCTTCCATCCTTCCAGAGGCTGTTCCTTCTTTTGGAGAGCGATCTGCCGTTATGCCCTTACTATCATGTCTAATATCCACTGGATGATTGGGGATGGTAGTTCTGTTAATGTTACTCAGGATAGATGGATAGCTGACTTTCCTCTATCCTGCTAATCGTCTTTCCTCAGCTTGATGTTGATCCATCTATGCTAGTGTATGCTTTGATTTGCCATGATAGTTCGGCCTGGCATGTCCCTTCGGTCTCCTAGTTTTTTGGGATGGAGCTAGTGCATAGAATCCTTACCATCCCTCTTGCTTCCTCTGCTATTACTGATACCATACTTTGGGGTCGATCTTGCCTCCCATGTGCCCCTTCTAGAGACCTTGTTGACCACTTTTGGCCTCGGATTTTGGGACTAGATGATGTGGCCTGGATATGGCGTTTGCCCATCCACCCCAGAATTCAGCTCTTTTTATGAAAGCTTATATGGGACCGGCTTCCTACGTGCTCTTTTCTGGCTGGCTGTGGTATCCCTATTTCATCTCTTTGCCCGATATGTGACCTTCAGGATAAGACGGTTGAGCATGCCATCTTCACATGTTCTCGTGCGTTACAGATTTGGTAGCAACTTCTTTATACCCCGTGGATTCCAGAGGAGGGATCCATCCGGCTTTCTTTATTGCATGCCATTCATCTGTCTGCTCTGCGAGGTCCCCGGCCTCATGGTGTCCTTTCTGCTTATCTAGCTCATCACATTTGGCTGACCCGAAATCGGATTGTCTTTGCTGAGGAGACGATTTCACCTCTGGTGGTCACCCGCTCAACTGTCTCCCTTGCTATGGAGTTCTTTTGTTCAGATTCTGCTATTCACTCAGATAGATCCGGCCACTGGAACTCCCCTTCTATTTCAGCAGTGCACCGTTCTACGGTCTTTATCTCTTGGGAGCCCCCATCTTCGGGTTATGTCAAAGTGAATTTTGATGGTTTTGTGTTGGGTCAACTTGCTAGATCCGGATTTGTTATTAGGGGGCCAGAGGGAGTATTGCTCGCGGTAGATGGTCATGGTTCACTCGACATTTTGGTCCCTATGGCTGAGCTTCAGGCTGCTTGGGCTGGCATTACTTATGTTGTTTGTCATTTTGGATCTTGCCAGTTTGTTATTGAGGGAGATTCTCTTACGATCGTCCGCTGGATCAGGTGGGATGTAGATCTCTGCTCCTTCCATAATCTCCTTCTCTGTGATATTTGGGCTTCTCTCCAGGCTTTCTGTGCGTCTTTGATTTGGTATATTTACCGAAAAGCAAATGCCGCGGCCGATTGGGTTGCTTCTGTTGCAGCTCACCATTCTGGGCAGTGGGGTTGGCATTTTGATTATCCCCGTCCTGTTATTTTACAGCAAATTTTGTACTCTGATCTATCGGGCTTGACTCATGCCAGAGTGGTGTGATCGCCCACCTATACCAAAAAAAAAAACCTTAGCCGGTACCACGGTGAACTCTAAAAATCAGATTAGGGATGATCTGCAAATTTTTTTTAGTCTCGATGGTCTACTTAGGTTTGGAGGACCCTTTTCAACCATCAATTACCCTCTTTGTTCTCCAATATGATGAGAGTGAGAAACTGATTTAGGAGGACACTAAAGAAGAAAGTGTCTCTACTTTGAATGTCATAGGGTCTGATAAAACACGTGATTCATATAGTTTTTGTCTAGGATTCTTCAAATTTTATTGGCGTATTGTCAAATATGATATTTATAAGGCAATCCAAGAATTCTTTAAAACCAAAGCAATATCTAACTCTTGAGAGTTAACCTTTATTATCTTAGTCCCTAAAAAGGAAAAATCTCACATCCGCCTCTTGCTGCTAGCCTTTTGCAATACAATTTATAAGCTGATAGCCAAAATTGTAACTTTCAGATTGAAGCAAATGATCCCTAAGTTAGTTTTAGAGGAACAAGCTGCTTTCATCTAAGGAAGAGGTCTTTCAGATAATACAAATTTTGCTTAGGAGGTCATTCATTTTTTATATATGGCTTTCTTTGTAAATCATCTTGTGGCTATCAAACTTAATATAGAGAGAGCTTATGACCTAATTGATTGGAATTGCTTGTTGATATTCTTTAGAGTTTTTACTTTCTTGAAAAGATGATCCAATGGTTTTGAGGATGTATTTAGGCCCCCTAGTCTCTATCTCGATGAAAGCTTTTGTGGTATTTCTGTAACCGTGAAACAGGGGACTCACCTGTTTCACGGCGGTGCAGCGGAAGCTTTGGCGATCGTCAATCATCGAAGGCTACGAGAGTCCCCAGTATGTCCATACCCCTGGGCTGCGGTGCCGAAGAGGAAAAAGGCGGTGGGAGGATGAGAAGTCAGAAAGCAAAGGGAGAGGAGAAGAAACTTCCTTCTCTGCTGCTCTTCTACTTCACTCAGATGCTAGAGCCACTTGTTCAGTGAAGCTCCGCTCCCTTCCTTTTATCTCTCTCATCCAGGGAGACACACCCCATGTGAAAGTGCAAGCCATTCAACGCATGCCATGAAAGGGGGCATGCAGAGGTCGTGTCGTGGCGTCATGGCTCGTTGAAGGGGTCAGCCAGGCAACAAGTTAGCCAGGTCGTGTCGACGTCCTGGCATTGACCAGGTTAGTCAAGCAACAATCTCCCACTCATTCATACAGAACCTCACTCATAATGCCATCTCACCTCTCTCCTCATGCAGTGCAGTGGGGTATGCGACCTAACAAAATTCACATACAATGACACATAGTGAAAATATTGCATTAAGTTAATAAAAAACTAACACAGCACATAAGCGATGCAGTCCAATCTCGTATGTGTCCAAGAAAATCTGATCACACCTCAATTAAGCACTCTCAATCCCTCAAGGATTTACTCTGATTAGTACTTGAAATAGACACCAAGTCAAATATCTGTGTCCATAATCAGATGCAGCTCATGCACATGATTGCCCAGGCTATGGATCACAAAACTTAAGGTGCGATCGTAAATAATCTTCCTTGAACACTTATACCAATCCATCTTTATCCAGTTGACTTTCTAGGATTATCTCATGTAGCCGTATTAATTTCATAACCATGAAGGATAAGGCTAAGGAAGTCATCTTGAATTCCAACTTCATGATATAGGTTCAAGTCCAAGGATACCACATAGTTGTAGAGCTCACACGATAATGAAGAGGGAATATATCATTATCCCTTACTAGGTCAACTTTAGCACATGCAACATAACGCATGCTACGGTGAAGCTCCCACTCAATGGGCCATGTCATACTCAAATACCATACAAACACAAGTCCAGGCATCACAAAGTTGTCTGACTCGAGCATACACCAATGCTTCCAGTTTGGCACTACAGGCTTAGTACAGATCTATGGACATATCAATATGCATACACCGTACACGCATGTACATCTTCATACTCGACTCTCCTGAGTCTCATCTCAGTCCAAATTAAGGCGCTTATCATTATAATTTATGTAGCCCATTTTGCAACTTATGCAATCTGCAACTCATGCAGTCTGTAACTCATATAGTGTCTTATGTAACCCATGCAATATGCAACACATGCATTTACTGGAAGCCGAAATACCGGAGTTGAGTACCAGTTGAGAAGTAACCTACTAAGGTGAGTGGGTTTCTCATCTAGCAATGAGAAGTTAATTTGATCTAGTATAATGAGACTAATACCTAGTTGTGGTATGTTATGTTTAGTAGAGTATTGTGTATGTTTTAAATTTAAGAAATGAGAACCTAGTGCATGATATTCTGATACATGAGTTTTGAGCATGAATTTTAAGCATAAAAAATAAGCATAAGTTTTGATCATGAGTTTTAAGCATAAATACATAAGCATGAGTTTTGATGAGGGGATGGTTGATGCATACATGGCATATTTGCATGATAAAACTTTTCAAATGATATATTTTGATGTATGTATCATACTGAGCATCAGGCAGCTATGGGGCTGATCACCCTTTAGACTATACTGTGGCATGAGCATTGCACACTACTATAGAGCCGGCACCTCCTTGCGATTCGATCGTACGATGAACCCCAGATCAGGGGTGAGTGCACGTTTGACCAGTCCAGTGGGGCAGGTTGTAAGCAGCCCATGGGGGCATGAATCATAGCTTAGTGGAGCTGGTTACTATATATATATAGCCCATGGAGGCAGAGAGAAAACCCGAGGTTCCAGGGTTAACGAACAAAGCACTTTGCCGGGTGAACTGCATAGGTAAGGGGTGCTATTTGTGTGAGGATCCTGTTGCTAGTCATGCACCCAATGAAAGTACACCTATAGGAGGGCAACTATAGAGTAGTACCTCAAAGGCATTACAAACATAGCCCAGTAGCATGAGATTTAAAAGCATATACTATGATTTAAAAAGGGCCAGTGGGCCAAGTAATTATCCAAGAGGAAAAGTTTACATGAGATGCCAATGGGCAGGTAGATCCCGATGGAAATCTAAGAATTTAATAAAGAGAGTCTGGGCTATAGATAAAGAATGCATATCTTCATATTGTAATGCATGGATTTTTATCTTAATGAGTTATCTTTCAGTGGAAAGTATTGTATAGTATTTTAGTACTGGTATATTATTTGAAGAATAAACTACATTTTATTTTATCTGATATCATGTTAAAAATATACTTTGAGTTATACAAGCTATATAGTATCAGCATACAGTTGAAAATATGAGGTTATGGTTCTCTATTTCTCCATGGTTAGATGGTTATCCAATCACTGGGACTTAGGTCTCACCCCTCTTTGATTGAAATATTCTTTTAGATCAGTGAGTATTTCTGCTAGGATCACAGGATTAGCAGGACCAGACCTTTAGCTGGTGAAGCTTACTTGGATGTAAGGGTGCATAGATGATAGCCATATATATTGAGATATGGTGGGATGATATTTGTATATTGTATATGTGTATGTGTACAGTGAGATGTAATGATGCATCAGACCTTTTTCGATATGAATATGAGACCTATGTCAACATACAGATACGATAGCTATTAGGATTACCTCCACATGAGGTTTTCCCATAAAACCATGCATGCATACATGATCTATCCTCTAATATCTTATTATTTTCTTTCATCCTTTCTTTACTCAAGATTACTTCCACTATTGCCTCAAAATATAAGAGTCTAAGAAAATTTGAAGTCATGCAAGTTCTAGGGAAGCTATAGCTTACCTGAAGCCAAGACAAATCCCAAGCTTTTCTTTTCTTTCCTCTTTCTTTCTCCTTTTCTTCTTCTTCCTCTTCCTCTCTTTTCTTCTCTTCTTTCTCTCTTTCTTTCTTTCTTATCTCTGGTTGAACCCACGCTTCCCTTTTCTCTAATGACTTGAGGACCAAGTCACGGGTAACTTAGGGGCTAAGGCATGCCAATTTTCTATTTTGCCCTCAAATACTCTTAACACATGCTTTTTGAAAAACATGTGACTCACTTATAACCATGATATTTTGCTCTTAGATTTTCTTTTCCAAATTGCTCTTAGCACAATTAGCAATTGCCATAGGAGCCATTTCCAAATTTTCCCTGATAGCAATTTTTTTAATCAATTTATGGCCCAAATTATCATTTTTTATTTAAATAAATACTTTTATATAACATTTCTAAGAAAAAACCTCACCAACTTGAAGAGCTCGATTTTAGAAATCTAACGGTTTAAACGGCACTCAAATCAGACTTAAAATGGAATAAATATAAAATTTTCAAGATTTAACCCAAGAAATCTGTTGTCCTAGAGTCGGTTCTAACAGATATAGAGTCGGGTCTTGGAAAAATTAGAGCCGGCTCCTGAAAATTAGAGTTGGCTCTAATACGCAGCAGAAATTCTAACCTTCTATTTTTTTTAATAGAGTCGACTCTCCCTTCTGAAGGTGTCAACTTTAAAGCATGCCGGAAGTTCAAAACCATGCAAGAGTCGACTCCACTCTAATTAGAGTCGACTCTAATTACTAAAAACATCCCTTAATGATAACACTCAAACAAAACTTTATTTTTCTTATGATTTAAGCTTATTAAAACTTCATTCTCTCAATTTCTTAAATCAAACTCATTAGCATTCAAAAATTTACTCATTTACTTCAAAATTTCTTCTTTTTACATTTATCAAATGGCCAATACACACACACTTCATTGAAACCCTCCGACTTTCATTTCAAATAAAAATATCATTAATATTATCAATAAATTACAAAGTTTTCAGGATGTTACAATGGAAGACTCTGGAGCCGAGGCCAACGGGGCTCCAAGGTCCGAGGCCGAGGGGGACCTTAAAGTCTGAGGCTGAGGGGGACGCTGGTTGCTTAATCTGTTTGCTCTAATGTGGCTTGATCAGCCACATCAAATAGTAAGGATACGATGAAGGTATCATGTGATGGTGGTAGTGATAACGAAGAATGACAAATATGATGTTAAAAGTAGTAGAATAGCAAAAAATAATGGATAGCAAAGGATGATGTGGTAGCAAAGTATGATGAAGATGATAGTAAATAATGGTAACATAATGAATGATGAAAGTATAAATATAAAAGAAAATTATTTTATTTTAAAAATATAAATAATTTGATGATATTTTTAAATTAATATATATTTGAAGAATTTAAAATATTTTTTATTTTTATTTAAAATATTATATTTAAATATAGGGCCACATGGGTCTATTTTTGGAGACCAAACTGTAGCAGATCCGGAACATGGGAAGCATCGTTGTTATCCCGGTGCGGTTGCACATCGATATGAATTCAACAATGTTGCGCTAACTGTTCGGAGTCACCATCGTTGGACACATGTTGTAAAACCTCATTATCTTCTTCACCAACGGGTGGACGGGGAACCGGAGACCCGCTCTCAAACTCTCATCGTAAAAGAAGATCCCATACTCATGCTGCTTTGAGACCCTCTGTTCAGGTTTCGATAATCGTAGAACAATATCCCAAGGAATCTTAAACCTTCGGCGGACTCTATCCAAATCCTCTAAGGTCATCACAGAAGCCATATCACCTAGGCCTTTCATACTTTCGAGTTGAGAGGAACAGGCATCGAAGGGGAGCACAAGAGTCTTGAGAAATGAATCTTTGAAGAAAAAGCAAGGAAATAGCATAATAGGGGATAGCTCTCCTCAACCCTTCTTTTAAACCATCCTAGCAGAAAGGCAGTGCACCATCGACCAGGATCCCCAAATCTTGAAATTACCAGCTCGGATGCCTTAAGCATAGGGACTTGCCATATGTTGCTCCCCTGATTGTCATTTGTGAGAAACTAGGGGTTTTCCGCTTCATCCACCGAGAAAAATGATGTTGTGGCGATGTGGCATTATGAAGCCATCATTGCGCACCTCTTCAAGGTCAAATCCCCTGTCCGAATAAAATCATCTGGAACTCTACTCCTTATGCCCAAATTTAGACTTCGGACTAGGCAGTGGGGGTATATGATGTGGGGTAAAATCATCATTACATCAAATATCCGTGCACACGATGAAAAGGTTGGGATCACTTTCGACTTCTGATCCGCCAGTTATCGCATCTTGATAAAGACAAAGAAAATATATCTCAGCAAGGCCAAGCTATCCTTATACCTTAGCTAGAACGAGCTATCTTTAAACTTCGGCTAGGCTGAGCTACTCCTATATCTCGGCCGGATCGAGCTATATTTCGTGCTTCGGTTAGACTGAGTTACTTTTACTCATCAGCAGAATCCAGGAATCCTTGAACTTCTGCGGAACCGAGCTACCTCTACACCTAGCCCAAGTGCGCTCGTTAACTATCATCACGATGAATGGCCCTGATCGCTTGATTCCCAAAGTGTTTTCCCCAAAGTAGAAATAAAGGGCCAAGTGCGGAAAAATTCAAATTTATGATAATCTGACAAGATTCCAACCACGTGGATCCCCAACCATCCTAAGTTGGGAATAAACACTATAAGAGAAAAAAATATAGCGATGCCCAAATGCGTCGCTAATGCATCGCTAAACATGCTATTGCGATGCATTAGTGACGCAATGACGGCGTCACTGAGATCATCGTCGCAATCTCAATTTGTCGCAATTGCGTCACTTAACAGCAACGCTCTGCGACGCACAAATGTATATTGTGACGCAACTAAATGCATCGCAATATTGCGACGCATCCTAAATGGGTTGCTAAATTTAAAACTAATATTTAATATTATTATTAAATATTGCAACGCATTTAATTGCATCAGAATATTGTGACGCATTTATTTGCATCGCAATATTTAATAATAATATTTTAGATATAATAGCGACGCAATTTGAGTCACTAATGCGTCGCTAATTAAATTTTTTTAAATATTGCGATGCTAGGTCATTGCATCGCAATATTTAATAATAATATTTTAGATATATTAGCGATGCAATTTGAATCGCTAATGCATCGCTAATTAATTTTTTTTTAAAATATTGCGACGCCAGGTCATTGCGTCATAATATTTAATAATAATATTTTGAAAATATTAGCGATGCAATTTCAATCGCTAATACGTCGCTAATTAATTTTTTTTAAAATAAAATATTAAAAATTAAAACGATTAATACAATTTCATTACATTTAAATATTGATCGAAACATTTATAACTCATATTGATCCAAACATTCATCATTCAATTTCCAAAAATAATTAATATATTAAAATTTTGAAGTTTTCATGTACAAAATATAAAAAGTAAAGAAAAAATATATCAAGAATCGGCACGATCATGTGGAGGTGGAAACCCTGCAATATGTGGCTAACCATATCCTGCAACTAACGCATCTGCTGTCGCACGTCTACAAGCTCCTGCTGAAGGCCTCCCGTACACTGCTCGAACTTGTGCTCAAACTCCTGTCGAACCTCCTGCCGAACATCCTGTTGAACATCCTGACGAACCTCCTCCGTGATAGATCTTCGAATGTCATCTAAATGCTCGGCAGGAATATCGCCAGAATATCGCGAGCTGGAGGCATGATGGGGAAAACATGCAAAAGCTCTAGTGCCCAGACCATAGACCCTGTGGTCTTACGGCTGGGCACCAACAGCCTCCAAAAATACACGTCGACTCTCCTCTGCTGAGAGTTCGATGGGCATCCCCCCATCAGTAGAGTCGACCTGCGATGCCTAGGAGTGAAGCTCCTCGACTCGTGTCTTTGAATTATAAAATCAACAATAAATGAATCAATAAATTTCTCTAAATAAAATTTTATAAATTAAACAGATACAACATAAAGCTAATTTCTTATCGCAACCTCCCGTGATTGTGTATCGACCCAGGAACCATCCCTCCTGGGGTGTGTCGCCCTGAATAGACGAAACTTACCAAGATCTCGGTCCTCCTGCTCAGACTATAACAACAGAAAAATTGATATTAAAGTAAGTATTTGTAAATAACTAAATCAGTAATTAAATTATTTATGTTTTCTTACCATACGGCGTCTGTGCTCCTGAATTGAAATGGAGCCGAAGTATGGCGGAAGAGACCCGTGCCAGGACCGCCCCTCTTGGATCGGCAGTTCGTGCTGGCTGATGCGGACCTCCTGCGCCAGCCATCGGACTGCCAGACCTGCTGCCACTCATGCCAAATACCCTCTGGCACATGCGCAGGACGGTGACCCGATGACCTCCAACGATGAAGCATGTCGGAGTATCGGCGTCCCGTAAGAGCTTCCCATGCTGCCCTAATGCCATCATGGCTAGCAGGGTCCCACGTAAACTTTTTTGTATTAAAATAAACAGTTAATTTAGAATTTATTAAGATTAAGAAATTTTATATCAGTGATAAATTGTATTTAATAAGTTTACCTGAAACTCTGAAAAATAAAACTCCCTCGTGGCTGCAGATACATGGTGCCAATCGTAGCCACTGGGATCCGCACGCCTCTGAAATATGGAGCTGATGTGGCTCGATACATGATGCTGCTTAATAAATATGTTAAAAAAATGCATGTTTATAAGTAATTGACTTAAAAACATAAACATATATTTTTAATTAGTATATACTTACAGCCCATGAGCATCCAGTCGAAGTACGGTGCGGCCGACGGTGGAAGAACTCTCGGAGGTCTGTGCCGATCGGCTGGATGATAATACCAATGCAGGATCACCGCCGATTGCTGGAGAGATCGGAGACTATGCGATGTGTGGAGATTGAAACTCTCCATCTCCAAAGCTCGTGTAATCTGATGCGGCAGGGCTACGTCCTTGCTCACTCCGTCCAACATCGGTAGATCTACCTCGGCCCATCATACTGAAAATACTAAAGATTCATGAATGTAATTATGATTAATGATTGAATATGTAAAAATATAACATATATAAAAATAAATTGAATTTAAAAAAACCTCTATGTTTAATCGGTTTCATTTGTTTCGTGAAATCTTGGTTCAACATCCGATGTCGTATCGGACTGCGATTCAGTTTCATTATCATCGGAAGGAAATCGAACATTTGCATCCGCTATTTCTTGGACATCACCATTTAGATCTCTAAGTGATATTTCAGGAGCCCTTGTGTCGTCCTCAATTGCATGCATTTCCATCTCATCCTCTTAAAATGCAGGGCACTCGGCTGATTGACTTGATGAACTCTCGTCTAATGTGATTGTTGAATGTGGGATGATTTTAGAAACACCCACCAATCTTGCTTGTCGTTGCGCAAACTTGGATATCCACAGTAAAACACTTGCTGAGCTTGGGATGCAAGGATGAATGGTTTATATTTTTGCAATCTTTGTCGATGGTTCACTTCAACTAAGTTGTAGTCGTTATGAACCCTTTTGCCCACAGGAACTGTTGGATCGAACCAATCACAACGAAACAACACGATTCGTTTCATAGGCCAACCGGGATATTCAACTTCAACCACCTCTACTAACTTTCCGTAATAATCCTGCATATTTGCTCCAACACTTTCTCCTTTAACACACACGCCCCAATTCTGCGTGCCTCTTGAAGCTGCTAATCGTTCAATCTAAAATTTGTACACATTAACAAAATAGCCAGTAGAGGTTGTTACGGTCTTCAATGGCCATTGTGATAGACATTTAATAAAAATATTGTCGGTTGTGGACCATGGACCATTTACCTATAAATTAATAAGCTATTCACAACCAATTCAAAAAATAAAAGCCATGATTGAAATTGATTGAGTGATACTACTCACAAATTCATAAAACCAATAAGCGAACTCCGTTTCTAACTTCTGCTAATTGCAACTTGACTGATGTCGGGATTCATCTGTCATTGTCTATCACAATACATCCTTATGGGATGATAATGATTAAAACTTATGTTAGCAATTAAATATTATGTTATACTGTAATTTAAATTAGAAGTTCCAATTAAGCATTGAAGTATACACTTACTCAATATATGGATCGACTTCTCTACAGTTCATTAGGATATAATAATGTGCTGCATTATACTTCATATCGCTAAGATTTCTTGACTTCTGTCCCCCAAATGAACGGCCGATACCTTTAAAAATTGATATTCTACTGTCATTAGGTTCTCCTTCGTCCACACATACATCATCGTTACGACCAAGATTTCGGCTCCTTGTGTGGACGTGACCCTCAAAGTAATGTGAGGCAAAAGCTAAAACTTCTTCGACCAAGTGTGCATTGCATATAGAACCTTCAACCCTTGCCTTATTACACACATTATTTTTAACTTCTTAAGGTACCTATATGTAAAGTTGAGACAAAAAATTAACCAATTTTCTCGCAATGAAATAATATTTGAAATGTCAACATGTCTTAATGATGTACATATTTACCTCTCGAAAGGATACATCCAGCAATACTGCACGGGACCAGCTATGCTCGCTTCGTATGACAAGTGAACCGGTAAATGCTCCATTGAGTCAAAAAAACTGGAAGGAAATATTTGCTCCAGCTTGCATAAAATAATTAGAATTTCCTCCTCAAGCCTTGCTATGATGCAGAAGAAATGACTGTGGCAGACAACTCCTTGAAGAACAAGCTGAGCTCTGTCAATGCCTTCCAGACATGTTGCGGAAGCAACTCACGAAAAGCTATAGGCAATAATTGTTGCATGAAAACATGGCAGTCGTGACTCTTCATGCCGAACAACTTGAGCTTATGCATGTCCACACACCTATCGATATTTGAGGCATAACCATCTGAAAATTTTAACCCTCTAAGCCAGTTACATAAAACTTATTGTGAATTTCTATCAAGAGTGTAACAGGCTTTAGGATAGGTCCCGTCGGCACTCCTCAAATCACCTCTTCTGCAATACTGATTAAGTTCTTCTCTTGACTTTGCAGTATCTTTGGTTTTTTCCGGGATGTTTAGCACCATGTTAAAAATGTTACCGAAGAAATTTTTCTCGATATGCATAACATCCAAGTTGTGCCGGATGAGATTTGTGCTCCAATAAGGCAAATCCCAAAATATACTCCGCTTCTTCCAGTTATGTTCTTTACATATACGGCCATTTATTCTATCTGCATCTGGTTCCCAAGCATACCTCAACCCCAAATGCTCTATAGTATCAAATATATCCGTGCCGGACCTAACCGGTTCGGTGAATTTTGTGACTGCTTTGTTCTTCCGGAAGGCGATCAAGTTACGCCTGTAAGGATGATTTGGGGGCAAGAACTTCCTATGATTATCAAACCATAATTGCTTACCACTCTTCTGTAATGTAAATGCATCCGAATCATACATGCAATGAGGGCATACCAGACGTCCAGCAGTACTCCAACCAGACAATATTGCATATGTCAGGAAGTCACTTATTGTCCACATCAAAGTAGCTCTCATGATGAAATTCTGTTTCATAGAAATGTCGTAGGCTACGACTCTTGTTTCCCACAACATTTTCAATTTGACCACCAACGGTTGCAGGAAGACATCAATCTTTTCCTTTGGATTTGATGGTCCTAGAACCAAAACTGTTAAAAACATTATAGTATCTTTCATGCACTTCCATGGAGGAAGGTTATATACAGTCAGTATCACAGGCCAACATAAATACTATTGCTCCGCTTGACTAAATGGTTGGAAGCCATCGGTACAAAGACCTAATCTCACATTCCTTATATCTTCAGCGAAATCAGGATGATTTTCATTGAAATGCTTCCAAGCCTTTGAATCGGATGGATGTCGCATTTCATCCTCTTTAGATTCATGTTCAGCATGCCATCTCATATCAGCAGCTGTAGCCTCAGATCTGTATAACTCTACAAGCATGGGGTAAGAGGAAAGTAATGCATCCTCTTATAAGGCACACTTTTCCTTCTACTTGTACTGGCTCCCCCTTCGCTATTTTTGTACCTCAATTGCCCACAAATCTTACACCATCTCAGCTCTGAGTCTTCACCCCAATATATCATACAATTGTTCAAGCAACAATCGATCTTATTAACTGGGAGCCCAAGCCCACGCAACAACTTCTTCGTTGAGTAAAAACTGTCTGCTGCAACATTATCATTTGGCAAAATTTCTTTGATTAACCCAGCTACAGAATTGAATGCCTTTTCTGATAATCGATGTTCTACCTTAATATTCAACAACCGAGCAACCGTAGACAACTAGGAATGACCCTCACAACCAGGATACAATTCTTGATTTGCAGCATGCAACATATCATAAAATTGCTGTGCATATGGATTTGGTTCTTCCATAAATGCATTCTGATTGAATTCATTACCCGATGCATTCATCACCATTTCTTCATATGTGTTTAAATTAACAAATGTGTTTAAATTAATACTTGTTAGCTTGTAACAGCTATCGAATTTCCTCCAGTTCACCATGATAGTACCAAACATCGTAATCAGGAACAAACCCCTTTTTACATAAATGCACCTTAACAGTTTCAATATCTCTGTAGGCTTTATTCTGACACCTGTGGAAGTTGCATGGGCACCTAATCCTGGCCCATCCATCCATTCGGGTTGGCTACATGCAAATGCGATAAATTCTTCCAATCCATTCAGAAAATCTGGATTAAGCAAGCCATCTTTTATCCTTGCATACATCTATGAGCGAGCCCCGCTCATTTTTGACCGATTTATACAATTTTTGGTAAACCATTAAAGGAAACCATAATATAAAACTATATTAGCATTAGTACATATATAACTAAATTATTTCTTTTACTCAACTAATGCTAGGGATTGGGTTCGGACCGGGCCGCAATGCAGTCCGTTCAATCATCGGACTTCACAAGCAATCAAGTGTCCTAAATTAATTTCACCTTCACTTCATGTCTAAAAGGTGAGTCCCTATCCCATTCAAGAATATTTTTTGTGATATGTTATTCTGCTATTAATTATCATTGATGGTTTACGTTGAAATTTCAGCAGCATTTCCCTATATGTTCTCCTAAATGTGTGGCATATATGCCACACTAGGAGAACGCATGAGCAAATACAAATCGCAATCTTAACCAACGATGATTAATAGCAGACTAATATATCGCAAAAAATATTCTCAAACGGGTCTAAAGGTTATAGTGCTGTGATTTTTTTTTTGGTGGCCTGGCCACCGTGGCCAGGCCATAGCGGCCACGACCACAGGCGTGGCCGGAGAAGAAGGCCACGGCCGTGGCCGTGGCCGACAATGAAGGGGGGGTGGGGAAAACCCCCCTGTTAATTTTTTTTTTGTTGGCCTGGCCACCGTGGCCAGGCCACAGTCGGCCACGGCAGTGGCAGTGGCCGGAGAAATAGCCACGACAGTGGCCGTGGCCGGCAATGAAGGGGGGTGGGGAAAACCCCCCCTGTTAAATTTTTTTTTCATGGCCTGGCCACCGTGGCCAGGCCATGGCCGACCACGGCAGCGGCCGTGGCCGGAGAAGAAGGCCACGGCCATGGCTATGGCCAGCAACGAAGGGGGGTGGGGAAAACCCCCCTGTTAATTTTTTTTTGGTGGCCTAACCAATGGCCAGCCACGACAGCGTCGTGGCTGGAGAAGACGGCAACGACTTTGGCCATGGCCGGTAACGAAGGGGGGTGGGTAAAACCCCCCATGTTAAATTTTTTTTGTTGGCCTAGCCACCGTGGCCGGAGAAGACAGCCATGGCCATGGCCGTGGTCGGCAACGAAGGGGGGGTGGGGAAAACCCTCCCTGTTAATTTTTTTTTTGGTGGCCTAGCCACGGCAGTGGCCGTGGTCGGCAACGAAGGGGGGGTGGGGAAAACCCCCCCTGTTAAATTTTTTTTTGGTGGCCTGGCCACCGTGGCCAGGCCACGGCAGCGGCCGTGGCCGGAGAAGACGACCACGACAGCGGCCATGGCTGGCAATGATTGTTTTTAAAAAAAAATGAGGGGGAGGGGGCTTACCTCGGTAGAGAGAGGACGCCGCTAGAGTGGGGGGAGCTGCCGAGGGGAGCCGGAGGAGGGGACGGCGGCAGTTAGGGTAAGAAGAGGAAGAAGAAGAGAAGCGGGAGGGGGGGGGGGTGGCTCGACCCACCTTATATAATAGTGATTAGCGACGCAAATTCAATCGCTATTTTTTTAAAAAATTTATTATGGATTAGCGACGCAACAATGCGTTGCTAATCCATCGCTAATTTGGCCTTTTTTTATTATTTTATGCAAAACTTAGCGATGCAACTAATTCGTCGCTAATGAGTCGCTAATTTGGCGCCAATGTCCGGCGAAAAAAATTATTTTTATTTTCTGAGAAAATGCGTCGCTAATGCATCACAATATTTTTATCTGATAATTATATTTGATAAAAATATATTTTCTAAAAATAATTTTGACGCATATATTGCGTCGTAATTTTTTTTAATTTTTTTATTATATTTATTTTTCTAAAAACATTGCGATGCAAGATATGCGTCGCAATATTAAAACTTGTTTTCTCTGGAAAAATTATTTTTATTTTCTAGGAAATTGTATCGCTAATGTGTCACAATATTTTTATTTCAATTATAACTGATAAAAATTATATTTTTTAAAAATAATTGCAACACATATATTGCATCGCAATGTTTTATTTTTAAATTTTTTTACAACATTTATTTCTCTAAAAATCATTGCGATGCAATATATGCGTCGCAATATTAAAACTTATTTTGTCTAGAAAAATTATTTTTATTTTCTAGAAAATTACGTCGCTAATGCATCGCAATATTTTTTAATAATTATAACTGATAAAATTATATTTTTGAAAATAATTACGACACACATATTGCATCACAATGTTTTATTTATATATTTTTTTACAACATTTATTTTTCTAAAAAAACATTGCGACGCAATATATGCGTCGCAATATTAAAACTTGTTTTCTCTAGGAAAATTATTTTTATTTTCTGGGAAAATGCATCGCAATATTTTTATTTGATAATTATTTTTGATAAAAATTATATTTTCTGAAAATAATTGCGATCGGTCCGATCGGCGACGATCCGATGGTTGCGATCGATCCAAGCCCTGATCCTGATCGGCCATGACTGATCTCGGATCGTGGCGATCGGTCCGATCGCCGACGATCCAACGGTTGCGATCAATCCAAGCCATGATCTTGATCGACCACGACCGATCTCGGACCGTTGTGATCGGTCCTCTCGCCGATGATCCGATGGTTGCGATCGATCCAAGCCTTGATCCTGATTGGCCACAACCGATCTCGGATCGTGGCGATCGGTCCGATCACCGACGATTCGATGGTTGTGATCGATCCAAGACATGATCCCGATTGGCCACGACTGATCTCGGACCGTTGCGATCGGTCCGATCGGCGACGATCTGACAGTTGCGATCGATCCAAGCCCTGATCCCGATCGGTCACGACCGATCTCGGACCGTTGCGATCGGTCTGATCGCCAACGATCCAACAGTTGTGATCGATCCAAGCCCTGATCCCGATCGGCCACGACCGATCTCGGACCATTGCGATCAGTCCGATCGATGACGATCGATGGTTGCGATCGATCCAAGCCCTGATCCCGATCGGCCACGACCGATGTCGGACCGTGGCGATCAGTCCGATCGCCAACGATCTAACAGTTGCGATTGATCCAGGCCGTGATCCCGATCGGCCATGACCGTTCTCAGACCATTGCGATCGGTCCGATCGGCGATGATCCGACGGTTGCGATTGATCCTAACCCTGATCCCGATCGGCCACGATCAATCTCGGACCATTGCGATCGGTCCGATCGACGATGTACGATCCGATGGTTGCGATCGATCCAAGCCCTGATCCCGATCGGCTACGATCGATCTCGGATCATTGCGATCGGTCCGATCACCGACGATTCGACGATTGCGATCGATCCAAGTCATGATCCCGATCGGCCACGACCGATCTCGAACCATTGCGATCGATCCGATCGGCGACGATCCGATGGTTACGATCGATCAAAGCCATGATCGATCCCGATCGGCGATGAACGATCTCGGACCGTCGCGATCGATCTGATCGGCGACGATCCGACGGTTGCGATCGATCGAAGCCATGATCTTGATCGACCACGACCGATCTCGGACCATTGTGATCGGTCCTCTCGCCGATGATCCGATGGTTGCGATCGATCCAAGCCTTGATCCTGATTGGCCACAACCGATCTCGGATCGTGGCGATCGGTCCGATCACCGACGATTCGACGGTTGTGATCGATCCAAGACATGATCCCGATTGGCCACGACTGATCTCGGACCGTTGCGATCGGTCCGATCGGCGACGATCCGACAGTTGCGATTGATCCAAGCCCTGATCCCGATCGGTCACGACCGATCTCGGACCGTTGCGATCGGTCTGATCGCCAACGATCCAACAGTTGTGATCGATCCAAGCCCTGATCCCGATCGGCCACGACCGATCTCGGACCATTGCAATCAGTCCGATCGATGACGATTCGATGGTTGCGATCGATCCAAGCCCTGATCCCGATCGGCCACGACCGATCTCGGACCGTGGCGATCAGTCCGATCGCCAATGATCTGACAGTTGCGATCGATCCAAGCCGTGATCCCGATCGGCCATGACCGATCTCAGACCATTGCGATCGGTCCGATCGGCGATGATCCGACAGTTGCGATTGATCCTAACCCTGATCCCGATCGGCCACGATCGATCTCGGACCATTGCGATCGGTCCGATCGACGATGTACGATCCGACGGTTGCGATCGATCCAAGCCCTGATCCCGATCGGCTACGATCGATCTCGGACCATTGCGATCGGTCTGATCACCGATGATTCGACGATTGCGATCGATCCAAGTCGTGATCCCGATCAGCCACGACCGATCTCGAACCATTGCGATCGATCCGATCGGCGACGATCCGACGGTTACGATCGATCAAAGCCATGATCGATCCCGATCGGCGATGAACGATCTCGGACCGTCGCGATCGATCTGATCGACGACGATCCGACGGTTGCGATCGATCGAAGCCATGATCGATCCCGGTCGGCGATGACCGATTTGATGCATGTACCAAAATTAATTTTTTAAAACAATTGTGACACAGTTCGTTGCATCGCAATGTTTTATTTTTATTTTTTTATCTTTTAATTATATTTTTATAAAATTTAATTTTTTAAAAAACATTGCGATGCAATACTTGTGTCACTAAATAAAAAATTATTTTTATTAATTTACTATTTTATTGCATCGCTATTGCATCGCTATTTAACATAATTAATTTTTTTAAAAATATTGCGACGCACTCAGTTGCGTCGCAATATTTTTATTTCATAATTCTTTTAATATTTTTATAAAATTTAATTTTTTTTTAAATATTGCGACGCAATACTTGGATTGCTAAATTAAAAATTATTTTTATTAATTTACTGTTTTATTGCATCGCTATTTAAGATAATTAATTTTTTTAAAAATATTGCGATGCACTGAGTTGAGTCGTAATATTTTTATTTCATAATTATTTTATAAATATTAATTTTATTTAAAATTATTGCGACGCAATTAGTGCGTTGCTAAATAAAAATAATTTTCATAATTTTTTGGTTTATTGCGTTGCTAATGCGTCGCTATTTAGCATAATTAATTTTTTTAAAAACATTGCGATGCACTGAGTTGCATCGCAATATTTTATATTTCATAATTCTATTTTATAAAAACTAAATTTAAAAATATTACGATGCATTACTTGCGTCACTAAATTAAAAAATTAATTTTTTTGATTTTCTAGTTTATTGAGTTGCCAATGCATCGCTAATTATGTCGCAATATTTTGTTGTTGCGAAGGCATCGCAATGTGGTCATAATTTAGCGACGCAACGATGCGTCGCTAAATTTGCATCGCTATTTCAGTATTTTCTTGTAGTGAAAGCCAACAATGCCGAATGTGGCCTAGAGCCTATAAATCACCGAATCTCAAAGCATCAGCTATCCTCTATAGCCAATGATCCTCTAACTAACCAGATTCGAGTGCTACCGGTCTCATAACAAATTTGATTCGAATCAGATTCGAGTCATGACGGTTTTCAATTTCCTATGACACGTCCAAGAAGTCAGGTAATTGCCTGCTATTACACCAGCAACTTATAAAGACCCTGTCCAAAAATTCTTTAGTTACGCTCACTCTTTCACTGAAAACTCCATTGAAGCTCAAGCAGAGCTCACGGCTCCTTAGAGGCGATTCTTGAGGGACTCTTTTGCAAAAGCCTTCTCCTCATATCTGCTTGCTGTGAATCTCCACTGACTTAGGAGTCGGAGGGTCTTCCGCAGAGGGTCACCCTTAATGTTCTCTGCATAAGGACTATCTTGGAGGTCCACCCATGCGAGAGACAAGCGTCTGGATCTAGAGGTGGGTTGCACCCGAGTCGGAGAATATAAAAATAAAAAAAATTATTTTATTTTAAAAATATAAATAATTTGATGATATTTTTAAATTAATATATATTTAAAGAATATAAAATATTTTTTATTTTTTATTTAAAAAATATTAGATTTAAATATAGGGCCACTTGGGTCTATTTTTGGAGACCAAACTGTAGTAGTTCCGAAACATGGGAAGCATCATTGTTATCCCGGCGCGGTTGCATATCGATATGAATTCGACAATGTTGTGCCAACTGTTCGGAGTCACCATCGTTGGACATATTGTAAAACCTCATTATCTTCTTCACCAACGGATGGACGGGGAACCGGAGACCCGCTCTCAAACTCTCTTCGTAAAAGAAGATCCCATACTCAAGCTGCTCTGAGACCCTCTGTTCAGGTTTCAATAATCGTATAACAATATCCCAAGGAATCTTATACCTTGGCAGACTCTATCCAAATCCTCTAAGGTCATCACATAAGCCATATCACCCAGGCCTTTCATACTTCTGAGTTAAGAGGAACATGCTTCGAAGGGGAGCACAAGAGTCTTGAGAAATGAATCTTTAAAGAAAAAGCAAGGAAATAGCATGATAGGGGATAGCTCTCCTCAACCTTTCTTTTAAACCGTCCTAGCAGAAAGGCAGTGCACCATCGACCAGGATCCCCAAATCTTGAAATTGCCAGCTCGGATGCCTTAAGCACAGGGACTTGCCATATGTTGCTCCCCTGATTGTCATTTGCGAGAAACTAGGGGTTTTTCGCTTCATCCACCGAGAAAAATGATGTTGTGACGATGTGGCATTATGAAGCCATCATTGCGCACCTATTCAAGGTCAAATCCCCTGTCCGAATAAAATCATCCAGAACTCTACTCCTTATGCCTGAATTTAGACTTCGGACTAGGGAATGGGGGGCATATGATGCGGGGTAAAATTATTATTACATCAAATATCCGTGCACACGACGATAAGGTTGGAATCACTTTCGACTTCTGATCCATCAGTTATCGCATCTTGATAAAGACAAAGAAAATATATCTCAGTGAGGCCAAGCTATCCTTATACCTTAGCTAGACCAAGCTATCTTTAAACTTCGGCCAGGCTGAGCTACTCCTATATCTCGGCCTGATCGAGCTATTTCCATGCTTCGGTCAGATTGAGTTGCTTTTACTCCTCAGCAGAATCCAGGAATCCTTGAACTTCTACGGAACTGAGCTACCTCCACACCTAGCGCAAGTGCGCTCATTACCTATCATCACGATGAATGGCCCTGATCACTTGATTCCCAAAGTATTTTCCCCAAAGTAGAAATAAAGGGCCAAGTGCGGAAAAATTCAAATTATGATAATCTGACAAGATTCCAACCACGTGGATCCCCAACCATCCTAAGTTGGGAATAAAGCCAACAATGCCGAACGTGGCCTAGAGCCTATAAATCACCGAATCTCAAAGCATCAGCTAGCCTCTCTAGCCAATGATCCTCTAACAACCAGATTCGAGTGCTACCGGTCTCATAACAAATTTGATTCGAATTAGATTCGAGTCATGACGGTTTTTGATTTCCTATGACATGTCCAAGAAGTCAGGTAATTGCCAGCTATTACGCCAGCAACTTATAAAGACCCTGTCCAAAAATTCTTTAGGTACGCTCACTCTTTCACTGAAAACTCCATTGAAGCTCAAGCAGAGCTCATGGCTCCTTAGAGGTGATTCTTGAGGGACTCTTCTGCAAGAGTCTTCTTCTCATATCTGCTTGCTGTAAATCTCCACTGACTTAGGAGTCGGAGGGTCTTCCGCAGAGGGTCACCCCCAATGTTCTCTGCATGAGGACTATCTTGGAGGTCCACCCATGCGAGAGATAGGCGTCTGGATCCAGAGGTGGGCTGCACCCGAGTCGGAGAATAAATTTCTACGGCAACATGACCAAACATATTATAATTAGAATCTACTATTTATTAATTAAAAATATTAATAATGACCTTTTCCAACCATTGTTAATTTGCAAGCAGCCTTTTAATATTATAATAGTTATCATTTTGGTCCCGTCATATAAGCCAAACTTGGGATTTGTTGTTTCATTTTCTAACCCTTTTTTTTCATAAATTAAAGCGAAAGATAAGGAAAAAGCGTTCAGCTCATTGATCAATTTGACTACTGTCAGCTAATAATTATTTTTTAATAAAATATTTGATTAAATTATTATTATTATTGCTATTAAAATATTTAAATAATAAATAAAACATATTTATTTAAATATAATATAATATTAATTATTTTAAATAAGTTATAAAAATAAAAAATTTAAAATATTATGTGATAGATAAATAAGTCTATGCTAATAAATATAAATACTCAACTCAACTCATCTAAGCGTTTTTCCATCTACATGGGATCGATTACATGAATATGCTTCCTCTACTCTGCACTGTTTAGGGCTAAATCGGCATTCAAATTATAAATAGTTATATCTTTTTTAATTATTTATCTTCATCTTAGTTTAGGTTTATCGCTATCTCTATTCTTATCCTGAATTGATAAAAGATCATTTTTTCTAACCAAAACATTTAAAGGTTTTCGTCGTATATGTCCAAACTATCGTAATCGATTTTCTCTTATTTTATCTTTAATTATGACTACTTCTATCATTTCTCTTGTATATTTATTTTAAATTTATTTTAAAGTTTTACCATATACGCATTTCTGTTATATTTAATTATTCATATATTATTTCAATATTGTCCAATACTGTATTGCATGTCGTATAACTGGAATAATAGTGGTTTTATAATTTTTTTGTAATTTTAATGAAAGATGTCGATCATACAATATTTTTGAAGCATTTTTTTATTTAATAAAAAATATAATTAATTTATACACATCAAAAATATTTTATTATTGAGCAATTATTTTTATTAACCTAAAACTAATCTTATTCCGTAAGATATACGATTTATAGGAGAAAATTTGATATGAAAACAGAGAACATAGCCAAAGATAAAAGGTTTAAGAAATTAAAATAAAAATTATAAAAATTGAGCAGCGGTTTGATACAACAATTTCTTTAATTAATTA
>UESW01004255.1:477214-581054 GCA_900491605.1 Calamus simplicifolius
GGGGTTCCTAGCTTCAAGGGAGGAGGAGGGCACTAAAGATACGATTCGCCCTCAATTTTCATCAGGATGTTGGATATCGGGGCGAGCAGGGGGGTAAAGGGCCCCTTTCTGGGGGCGAGAGTCCATGGTCGGTTGTTTGGCCGGCGAGGAGGCTTAGGCCTCCTAGGTCGAGACTCAACGGGCTCGGGATGGGCCTGCTTCTTGCTGGACCCTCCATCAGCCTCCCTTCGGAAAGAATTTGCCTCGTCAGTATGGATGTACTTTTACGCATTGATCAGCAACTTGGCATTGGAACCAAGGGCTTCTTGTCGAGCGAGTAGTCAAAGCGGGAAGGGCAGAGTCCTTGCTTCAAGGCCAAGGTGGCCATAGAGTCTTTAAGATTGTAAACTTCGAGCGCAGCCTCCTTGAACCTCACCACAAAGTCCCTCAGGGACTCGCCACTCTGTTGAACGATGAATAGGCTGTCGGCCACCCGAAGATCCTCCGCATGCATCGAAGTATGCCAGAAGGCTCTCTCCACTATCGAAAGGAGTTGATGCTGGCCGGTAGGCGGAGTACTAAGCACGTGTAGTCTTCCGAAGGGTGATCGGGAAGGTGATGCAGAGGAGAGAGTCAGTCACCCCCTGAACCTGCATAAGGACCTTGTAGCTCTCTAGATGGTCCAGAGGATCAGTGGTGCCATCGTAGGGATCCAGCTGGGGCAGGCGGAACCTGTTTGAGATTGGCTCCTCCATGATACAGCGAAACATTGGGGGGCGACTATCGTAGTCCATCTCTGGTGGTCGTGATTATGCGGCTGAGCTCCTCTAGCCACTATTGTACTCTTCGAGGCCTCCCGGTGGGGGTGCCTGGGTGAGACACGACGGCGGTGGGGCTCCCGTCGAGGGATCTCCTGCGGGTGGACTACTGACTGGGTTGAGCCATCCTCGCGCCCGACGAGGGTGGCCGGGTGCTGTCGTGCGGCCACCGATTGTTGTTGCAGCTCCTAGACCGTTGCCATAAGTTATTAGACGTTACCGAGACGTTACTTAACCAGACATTATATTTTTGGCAGAGGATAGGTGGCCAGGCTGACAGGGATAGGTCGTAGCCACCTTGAGAGTCAGGGGTGGCCCTGCCTGCCATCCATCTGCCAGGCATGGTGCCATAGGTGGTAGATCGGCTTAGTCCATGTCAGGCATGCACCGTGACTGGTAGTGGCCATGCGTGATTGTAGGTGTTAGTGGGCTACGTAGCGTGACAGGTGGTAAAAGGAGGGTTGCCCTATGATAATCGGATAGAGTTTTTACTAGTCTTTATGTAGCGCTCCATAAAGAGCTAGAGAACCCCAACAAATTATCATAAGTGGCAGATACACAAAAACATATCCTGTTAAAAACTTTTATTATCAGCTCAATTATATATGCACATCACTCAATCAATACTAAGCATCAACCTGCTCATATAATATTTTTCATGACATTCCTAAGGTAGTTTACAAGATCACATTCACAATCAACATCAAAATCATAAGTACATACATCATGCTCATAATTTTCTTCAAAACATAAGTCTCATATTCATATCCAAAAAGGTCTGATACATCATTACATCTTACTGTACACATACACATCAATATACAAATATCATCCCACCATATCTCAATATATGGCTATCATCTATGCACCCTTATCCAAGTAAGCTTCACTAGCTAAGGGTCCATCCTGCTGATCCTGTGATCCTAGCAGAAATACTCACTGATCTGAAAATATTTCAATCAAAGAGGGGTGAGACCTAAGTCCCAATGATTGGATAACCATCTAACCATGGAGAAATAGAGAACCATAACCTCATATTTTCAACTGTATGCTGATACTATATAGCTTGTATAACTCAAAGTATTTTTTAACATGATATCAGATAAAATAAATGTAGTTTATTCTTCAAATAATATACCAGTACTAAAATACTCTACAATAACTTCCACTGAAAGATAACTCATTAAAAAAATCCATGCATTACAATATGAAAATATGCATTCTTTATCTATAGCCCAGACTTTCTTTATTAATTCTCGATTTCCATCGGGATCTACCTGCCCACTGGCATCTCATGTAAACTTTCTCTCTTGGATAATTACTTTGGCCCACTGGCCCTTTTTAAATCATAGTATATGCTTTTAAAATCTCATGCTACTGGGCTATGTTTGTAATGCCTTTGAGGTACCACTCTATAGTGGCCCTCCTATAGGTGTACTTTCATTGGTGCATGACTAGCAATAGGATCCTCACACAAATAGAACCCCTTACCGTGCGGTTCACTCGGTAAAGTGCTTTGTTCCTTAACCTGGAACCTCGGGTTTTTTCTCTCCCCCACGGGCTATATATATATAGTAACCAGCTCCACTAAGCTATTCATGCCCCCATGGGCTGCTTACAACCTGCCCCACTGGACTGGTCAGCGTGCACTCACCCCTGATACTGGGTTCATCATACATCAAATCGCAAGGAGGCCAGCTCAATAGTAGTGTGCAATGCTCATGCCACAGTATAGTCTAAAGGGTGATCAGTCCCATATGCTTGATGCTCAGTATGATACATACATCAAAATATGTCATTTGGAAAGTTTTATCATGCAAATATGCCATGTATGCATCAACCATCCCCTCATCGAAACTCATGCTTATGTCTTTATGCTTAAAACTCATGCTCAAAACTTAAGCTTATTTCTTTATGCTTAAAATTCATGCTCAAAACTCATGTATCAGAATATGCACTAGGTTCTCATTCTCAAATTAAAACATACACAATACTCTACTAAACATAACATACCACAACTAGGTATTAGTCTCATTATACTAGCTCAAATTAACTTCTCATTGCTAGATGAAATCCCATTCACCTTTGTAGGTGACTTTTCAACTGGTACTCAACTCCGGTATTTCGGCTCCCTGAAATAACCCTTTGACCTACGTCAACATACAGATACGATAGCTATTAGGATTACCTCCACACGAGGTTTTCCCATAAAACCATGCATGCATACATGATCTATCCTCTAATATCTTATTATTTTCTTCCATCCTTTCTTTACTCAAGATTACTTCCACTATTGCCTCAAATATAAGAGTCTAAGAAAATTTAAAGTCATGCAAGATCTAGGGAAGCTATAGCTTACCTGAAGCCAAGACAAATCCCAAGCTTTTCTTTCCTTTCCACTTTCTTTTTCCTTTTCTTCTTCTTCCTCTTCCTCACTTTTCTTCTTCTCTCTTTCTCTTTCTTTCTTTCTTATCTCATGTTGAACCCACGCTTCCCTTTTTCTCTAATGACTTGAGGACCAAGTCACGGGTAACTTAGAGGCTAAGGCAGCCAATTTCCTATTTTGTCCTCAAATACTCTTAACACACACTTTTTTGAAAACACATGACTCACTTATAACCATGATATTTTGCCCTTCGATTTCTTTTCCAAATTACCCTTAGCACATTAGCAATTTCCATAAGAGCCTTTTCCAAATTTGCCCTGATAGCAATTTTAATCAATTATAGCCCAAATTATTATTTTTTTTATTTAAATAAATAATATTACATAACATTTCTAGGAAAAAACCTCACCAACTTGAAGAGCTCGATTTTAGAAATCCAACGGTTCAAATGGCACTCATATCAGACTTAAAATGGAATAAATATAAAATTTCAAGATTTAACCTAGGAAATCTGCCGTCTTAGAGTCGCCTATAACAGATTTAAAGTCGGCTCTCGAAAAATTAGATTCGGCTCTTGAAAATTAGAGTCGGCTTTAATACGCAGTAAAAATTCTAACCTTCTATTTTTTCAATAGAGTCGACTCTTCCTTCTGACCGTGTCAACTTTAAAGCATGCCGGAAGTTCAAAACCGTGCAAGAGTCGACTCCACTCTAATTAGAGTCGACTCTAATTACTAAAAACATCTCTTAATGATAAAACTCAAACTAAACTTTATTTTTCTTGTAATTTAAGCTTATTAAAACTTCATTCTCTCAATTTCTTAAATCAAAACTCATTAGCATTCAAAATATACTCATTTACTTCAAAATTTCTTTTTTTTACATTTATCAAGTAGCCAAGACGCACACACTTCATTGAAACCCTTCGACTTTCATTTCAAATAAAAAATACCATTAATATTATCAATAAATTACAAGGTTTTCAGGATGTTACAATGGAAGACTCTGGAGCCGAGGCCAACGGGGGCTCCAAGGTCCGAGGCTGAGGGGGACCTTGGAGTCTGTGGCCGAGGGGGACGCTGGTTGCTTAATCCGTTAGCTCTAACGTGGCTTGATTAGCCACATCAAATAGTAAGGATACGATGAAGGTATCATGTGATGGTGGTAGTGATAACGAAGAATGACAAATATGATGTAGAAAAGTAATAGAATAGCAAAAAATAATGGATAGCAAAGGATGATGTGGTAGCAAAGGATGATGAAGATGATAGTAAATAATGGTAACATAATGAATGATGAAAGTATAAATATAAAAGAAAATTATTTTATTTTAAAACTATAAATAATTTGATGATATTTTAAATTAATATATTTAAAGAATATAAAATATTTTTTATTTTTTATTTAAAAAATTAGATTTAAATATAGGGCCACTTGGGTCTATTTTTGGAGACCAAACTATAGTAGTTCCGAAACATGGGAAGCATCGTTGTTATCCCGGCATGGTTGCATATCGATATGAATTCGACAATGTTGCGCCAACTGTTTGGAGTCACCATCGTTGAACATATGTGTAAAACCTCATTATCTTCTTCACCAATGGGTGGACGGGGAACCGAAGACCCGCTCTCAAACTCTCTTCGTAAAAGAAGATCCCATACTCAAGCTGCTCTGAGACCCTCCGTTCAGGTTTTGATAATCGTAGAACAATATCCCAAGGAATCTTATACCTTCGCGGACTCTATCCAAATCCTCTAAGGTCATCACATAAGCCATATCACCCAGGCCTTTCATACTTCTGAGTTAAGAGGAACATGCTTCGAAGGGGAGCACAAGAGTCTTGAGAAATAAATCTTTAAAGAAAAAGCAAGGAAATAGCATGATAGGGGATAGCTCTCCTCAACCCTTCTTTTAAACCGTCCTAGCAGAAAGGCAGTGCACCATCGACCAGGATCCCCAATCTTGAAATTGCCAGCTCGGATGCCTTAAGCGCAGGGACTTGCCATATGTTGCTCCCCTGATTGTCATTTGTGAGAAACTAGGGGTTTCCGCTTCATCCACCGAGAAAAATGATGTTGTGGCGACGTGGCATTATGAAGCCATCATTGCGCACCTATTCAAGGTCAAATCCCCTGTCCGAATAAAATCATCCAGAACTCTACTCCTTATGCCTGAATTTAGACTTCGGACTAAGGAATGGAGGGCATATGATGCGGGTAAAATCATCATTACATCAAATATCCGTGCACACGACGATAAGGTTGGGATCACTTTCGACTTCTGATCCGCCAGTTATCGCGTCTTGATAAAGACAAAGAAAATATATCTCAGCGAGGCCAAGCTATCCTTATATCTTAGCTAGACCAAGCTATCTTTAAACTTCGGCCAGGCTGAGCTACTCCTATCTTGGCCTGATCGAGCTATTTCCATGCTTCTGTCAGATTGAGTTGCTTTTACGCCTCAGCAGAATCCAGGAATCCTTGAACTTCTACAGAACCGAGCTACCTCCACACCTAGCGCAAGTGCGCTTGTTACCTATCATCACGATGAATGGCCCTGATCACCTGATTCCCAAAGTGTTTTTCCCAAAGTAGAAATAAAGGGCCAAGTGCGGAAAAATTCAAATTATGATAATCTGATAAGATTCCAACCACGTGGATCCCCAACCATCCTAAGTTAGGAATAAAGCCAACAATGCCGAACGTGGCCTAGAGCCTATAAATCATCGAATCTCAAAGCATCAGCTAGCCTCTCTAGCCAATGATCCTCTAACAACCAGATTTGAGTGCTACCGGTTTCATAACAAATTTGATTCGAATCAGATTCAAGTCATGGCGGTTTTGATTTCCTATGACACGTCCAAGAAGTCAGGTAATTGCCTGCTATTACGCCAGCAACTTATAAAGACCCTGTCCAAAAATTCTTTAGGTACGCTCACTCTTTCACTGAAAACTCCATTGAAGCTCAAGCAGAGCTCATGGCTCCTTAGAGGCGATTCTTGAGGGACTCTTCTGCAAGAGCCTTCTCCTCATATCTGCTTGCTGTGAATCTCCACTGACTTAGGAGTCGGAGGGTCTTCCGTAGAGGGTCACCCCCAATGTTCTCTGCATGAGGACTATCTTGGAGGTCCACCCATGCGAGAGATAGGCGATCCAGAGGTGGGCTGCACCCGAGTCGGAGAACGAATTTCTACTGCAACATAACCAAACATATTATAATTAGAATCTACTATTTATTAATTAAAAATCTTAATAATGACCTTTTCCAACCATTGTTAATTTGCAAGCAGCCTTTTAATATTATAATAGTTATCATTTTGGTCCCCTCATATAAGCCAAACTTGGGATTTGCTGTTTCATTTTTTAACTCTTTTTTTTCATAAATTAAAGCAAAAGATAAGGAAAAACCGATCAGCTCATTGATCAATTTGACTACTGTCAGCTAATAATTATTTTTTAATAAAATATTTGATTAAATTATTATACTATTGCTATTAAAATATTAAATAATAAATAAAATATATTTATTTAAATATAATATATAATATTAATTATTTTAAATAAGTTATAAAAATAAAAAATTTGAAATATTATGTGATAGATAAATAATTCTATGCTAATAAATATAAATACTCAACTCAACTCATCTAAGCGTTTTTCCATCTACATGGGATCGGTTACATGAATATGCTTCCTCCACTCTGCACTGTTTAGGGCTAAATCGGCATTCAAATTATAAATAGTTATATCTTTTTTAATTATTTATCTTCATCTTAGTTTAGGTCTATCGTTATCTCTATTCTTATCCTGAATTGATAAAAGATCATTTTTTTCTAACCGAAACATTTAAAGGTTTTCGTCGTATATGTCCAAACTATCGTAATCAATTTTTTCTTATTTTATCTTTAATTACGACTACTTCTATCATTTCTCTTGTATATTTATTTCAAATTCTATTTTTAAAGTTTTACCATATATGCATTTCTATTATATTTAATTTATTCATATATTATTTCAATATTATCTAATACTGTATTGCATGTCGTATAACTGGAATAATAGTGGTTTTATAATTTTTTTTGTAATTTTAATGAAAGATGTCGATCATACAATATTTTGAAGCATTTTTTTATTTAATAAAAAATATAATTAATTTATACACATCAAAAATATTTATTATTGAGAAATTATTTTTTTAACCAAAAACTAATCTTATTCGTAAGATATACGATTTATAGGAGAAAATTTGACATAAAAACAGAGAACATAGCCAAAGATAAAAGGTTTAAGAAATTAAAATAAAATTATAAAAATTGAGCAGTGGTTTGATACAACAATTTCTTTAATTAATTAATCCTAAACATTAATTTTTGTGAGGCTAATACCATGCCAATTTGGAAGATAAGGAAGTCACGTCGATACGTAGCACGATCAATACCATCTAAACACGTGGACACATCTAAGCGCGACAAGAGTTCTGCCGCTTTAATCTTGCCGTCCATCCTTTTAAAAGCGATCAATAAATACCTAGCGCCCCCCCTGGTCAATACATATCTTGTCGTCTTCTTTTTGTTTTCGTCGTGCGTCTTCTTTTTGGTTGTTTCGCAGAGGGTTCTGGTTCTTTCTTCTGACCTTTCCTTCATCGGTTTTATTTTTATTGTTAATCGACTGTGAAGTTTTTTTCTTCCTTTTCACCCTAAACGATAAGGCGTTCGATCTATACGCTTGTGCGATTTTGTTTTGGTGTAGATGCTCTAGTTTGTGAAAATAGAGTTGATGTTGAGGGGTGGGTTTCTGTGTTCCATGATAGAATAAAGGAAAGACAGGGAGCTCCATGGAATGGAAGTTAAGGGTGGGGAAATTGGTATCATGACGGTAGTTACTTTTGGATCCCATGTTGTCGCATCGACCTTTGCCATGTTGGGTGCGCTCGCATGGCAGGTCATCATATCCTAATAAAATATTTATTTTTTTGTGTTGGGGAGATCGCACGGGGTTTTTTTTCCCGGGTTCTCCCTCTCTGGTGTCTTCTCTTCTTTTTTTTTTTTTAAAAAATAGTTCTACGAGTCGATCGCTATATCTATGCAATCATCGAAGGGCGAGCAACCGTTGCCATCCAATTTATTCTAATGTTGCGATAACCGTTGCCATCCAATTTATTCTAATGTTGCGATAAGGTCATGTGTTACCATCCTTTCCAGATGCTTATCTTCCATAATGGCAACCCCCAGGTTTCGCTTCCTTGCATGATTATTGTGACTATCGAGCATGCAGTTAAATTTCTAGCGTTGCCAAATGAGAAGAATTACTGAAGAGTTTTGCATTATTTTTATCGGCCAATGAACTCTGCTGAAAAATTTTGCATTATTTTTCACGTTATGTTTATTTTGAATTTATTTTTGTGTTGTTACTTGTTAGTTTTGAAATAAATGGTGGACTTGTTGTGTTGTCTGAAATTGACTTTGTAGAAGGGAGATTGATTTAATGTTAGTTTCTTATTGTTTGGGGACTTGTGGCTCGCGTTTCTTGGAGTTTGCTTCGTTGTAGTCATTGGATTCAAAACATTCTTTTGCTCTGGGAACACCATTGCCTTGATGTCGCTGCATTGGATTTAAGACGATTCTCTGCTCTGGATCTTTATGAGAAGATGTTTTTCTGGATGTCGCTGCATTGTATTTAAGATGATTCTCAGCTGTTGAGCTGTATGGTTATTTTGAAATAGAAGTTTGTCAACGATCATTGTAACTTTTTCCAGAGTTGGTTGAATTACTTTTAACTAGGACTGGTTGTACCAAAAAGGAATCCTGCTTTTTGGAACGCTGAATTAAAAAGAATTGATTGAAGCTGCAAATGGAACGCTGGACGTGAGGGGGCGAAGTTGGTGCAATCCTGCTTGTAGTCAACTAACCGTGCATGCATTCTCGTAGCAATTTTATTGGGACTGAGTACGTCGAGGCTTCTATTCAAACCTCAACTGCGTTGTCCTAGCAGTGTTATTGGACTTCGTATTTCGAGGCTTCGAGTGTTTATTATTCTGTTTGGTGTGTGTAATTATTTTCAACACTCTGATTGCATTTGCATGGCAAGCATATATGGTAATCATTTCTTCGACTAGGATTGAAGCGTTCCTATAATTTGGGAACGCGGCTGTTATTTATTTATTTTTAACTGATGCATTGATTTAGTTTTAGTGGGTTAAATCTTTTTATGTTTCTAGTTAGTGCAACCTTTATTTTGCCAAGATGGTGTATTGCGTATTTATTGCGTCTTTTATCTTTGCCTCCTAACCTTTCTTCCTTGTTTTCATGGAAAGTGTTTTTCCAGTGGACAATGTTAACTTAACACTAAGTCTTAATTGATGGTTTTTACCGTATCTTTTGTTTTTCGTCCGGTTGCATTGTATGAACGGGCTCAATAAAACTGTCGGCGTAGTTGTAGCTTTTGGATTGCGTGGGATTGCATGGGCACGGATGGCAGCAGCTTTTGGATGAGGCTAAGTCATCTGCGTTGTGCGCTTTTGGATTGCTGTTTGTATTTGGATTGTTTTCTCTGAATTTGAATTTGAATTTGAATGGTATGCTGTTTACCTACGGTTGGTTCTAGTTGATTTGTATGTCTTTTGCTGTGTTATTTGATAAATCATCTTTTAGGAAAAATGATTATGATTGGATGGTAATTTGAAATTTGTGTAAAGTTGAGTCTGCTTGTGATTTTTAAGTGGATCGAATTTTTATGCTGCAAGTTTTCAAGTTTTGGTGCGTTGTTTTATCATACAAAATATTTTTACTTTGGAAGTCTGAGCTCATGCAGCTTTGCTAAGCACATCGTGTGGGTTTTTTATTTTTTGGTTCTTTGTTTTTGAAGTTTTTTTGGCTTTTTGTACATTTTTTTCCCTTGTATTATGCAGCTTTTCTAGGCACTTGCGCTGCTTTTTGGTCTAGGCTTAAAATTTAATTGCCCGCCCGATAAGTTTTAGATTTGTTCTTTTAGACTTTGCATCAACGATTTTTTTAAAGGGTATATGATTAATTTGCTTGGACATAATTTTTTAATAAAATATTGGTGTACTAGGCTTAAAATTTATTTTTGCTCTCGAGTTTTAGTTTTGCATGTCATAACGCAATCACCTTTTTTCACTATTTATGCGGGTATACATTTGATTTTGGTTTTAGTTGTTTTGGTTTAGTCGTTTATAGGAGTTGTTTCCTGTAGTCGTTATGGCTTAGTTGGTGTGTGGTTTTTATGTTTTATTTGAAATTATCATTTATTTTTGCCAAGTGGTGGAATGATAATTTTCGTTTTAATAGCTTGGTGGTGCTGTTTCGTGCTGGGGTTATGATTTTTATGGCATACGATTTTTATATATATATTTTTTAATTGCTATTAAAAAAATAAATGATAGAAATATTGTGTTTTGGCCTAATAATATGATCCATATTTGGAAATTCAAAATTTGGTTGGTTTAGAGGATGGGGCTAAAGGATATTTTTATTTAAGTAGTGATATGTGTTCGCCCTGTTGTATTTTGGATCTCTAAGCTCTATAAATGGCGAGAGCGCTTGGGGCTTTGAAGGTGCTGTGGCGCTTTCAAATGCTTGAGACATTGGTGGATCGAATCCGTCCGGATCTTGCTTGCTTTTAAAACTTCGTTACAAAAATACAACTTAAGTTTTTCCTTTTAGTTTTAAAATTTAAATTTATTTATTTTTATGTATTAATATTTTGGGTATGCTTCATAATTAATTTTAAATTGTTCTTTAATTCTTCTTCTTTCAATTAAATTCAAGGAGCTTTCGGTATTAATTGGATCAAATTAGGATTTACCTTATTATTATTATTATTATTTTGAAAAGACGGGTGATTAAATCAATCGTAAGTTAGTCTAAAATAGAAGTTGTTTTGAGTATAATCCTGTTTTCATATTCAAAAATTCAAATGATGGTCATTCGAAATTCAAAATTAGGAGATCTTTTGTAGAGTATCATAAGAATGGAGGAGTCAAGGTGATCAAATCCCTTAGCCGCTAGCATAACTTCATCCATCCCTTTGATAATAAAAGTAGAGAGCTTTGCATACTTTCACCAAAATTGATTTTAACATACCTGGTGGGGGGCTCCGAAGAGAGAAAAATTGGATGTCGGTTCGCTATCGATGTAGCAGGGAACCCAAGAGATTAGAGTTGTTAAAATATAGCTTTTTGGATAGTCCGTTGAGTGAGACAGAGTCTTCGGTGAAGTTCGGTGAAGATCAGTTGATTTTGAGATAACCATATTTGGTATGCTGTGACAGTCCAAGTTCGCTCTTATATCATTTCAGTAGAGAGGCCTGTTTTACTCAAGCTTTCAAAGAAAGAGTTTAAGCATTCACAAGATCCTTAGTCTGAGTCCTAGAGAGACAAATATTTTATATAATCTAGTATCCTCAGGTGGTGGGTATATGCCCAGAGATCCTAAGATATCAAATCTAACACATATGCCAAGGGATCCTTAGTCGGAGTCCTAGAGAGACAAATCTTTTATATCTAGTATCCTCAGGTGGTGGGTATATGCCCAGAGATCCTAAGATATCAAATCTAACACATATGCCAAGGGACTTCAGTACTAAACAGAGTAGGATCTCTGAAAGCCAAATGTTTTAGACTACTCTCATCGAAGAGTCATCTCCAATCATTCATGTGATGTTGTGCATGACAGCTGGCGTACGACTGCAAACCTCCTTCAAGAAGAAATGACGGGAGGAATGAATAGTCATATATCAGGAGTCCACTCTCTCCTAAAGTAATGTGGGTCGTGAAGCATGTTTTGCTAGCAAGCATAGCTTCCCTCTGCACCACTAACGATTGAATACCAAGACCTTCAATGATAGGCATGCAGATAGTGTCCCAAGTCAGTAAATGCATGCCATGATCATCCTGCATCGGAGCCTAAATGAAGTCTCTAAAACATCGCTCTATCCTTTCAAGACAAGCAATTGAGTTAAGAAGCAATATATAGTAAATGAAGATGGAGGGACGATAGAATTGAACGCAGAAGGGTAATTTGGGCCATCATAGATAACCCTGTAACCTACCAGTCACGTTCTTGAACCTGGCGCTCAAGCTCACTAAACTTGAAGCATTGTTGCTGCCTACTAGTGATAGAAATCCCTAAATACATAAGATGGCCAGCCTCTAAAGAATGGCTTTTCTCGAAGAATTCTTCGAACTAAAACAAATCAAAGATTTGTGAAGATTGACCTTCTGCCTCGAGGTCTGATAATACTCCTGCACAATGGTGGCATAAGCACTCGCATTACAGATATTAGCCTTTCCCCAGGATACAGTCATTAGCAAAAAAAAGGTGATAGATTTAAGGCCATCTGGTCTAGCTCAAAAGGGTGCAATACAGAAATTATGTTGTGCCTGGTGGAGTGCACGCGATAAATCATCAGCGATAAGGATGAATAATAATGAAGAAAGCGGACAGCTTTGTCATACGCCCATAGTCGAATGGAAGAACTCTGTCTGGTAGCCATTAATAATGAGCGAGAAAGGACTATCGATGCATGCCATAATCCAGTCTATAAAAAGTTTATCAAACCCAAACTATAGAAAGGTCTTATGCAGAAAATCCTAGCTCTGTCTATCATAAGTTCGTTCCATATCAAGCTTAACAGCCATAAGACTGTCGGCCAGAAGATCTGTGAAAGTCAAGCATAAACTCCTGGGCTATCCTCAATCTATTAGCTAAGATCCGGGAATATACCTTATACAGGATATAACATAGGTTGATGGGCCTATAGTGAAGGGGAGAGGAAGCATCGGAGCGTTTGGGCACCAAGGTGATAAGAGTTTGATTCCACTTAGCAGGATAGCCTGTTGAACATCATGACCCATAATGCTCCAATAAGTCTGAAAGAAAAAGGATGGAAAACCATCTGGCCCAAGGGCTTTATCTGACTCTAGATCCCATAAAGTCGATTGAATCTTCTCCTCTGAGATAGCCTATCTCATGTTATTGTTGTGTGATGGTAATGATAAGGAATGGTGGAAAAAAAAGAATAGAGAATATGATAATAAAGGATTGAAGAAAAGGTATAGTGATAATGATGATGAATAGTAAAAAATTACAATGAATAGTATTGTCGCCAAATCATGTTTCTCGAACGTCGAGTAACGAAGAGGATCTGGAGGACGATGAACAAGGGTTCAGGAATCTCCTGTGTCTCTTCTTGAATGAAAATCCTGCAAAAAAGCCTTCCTTGAATGAAAATCCTGCAAAAAAGCCTTCGGGGACCGGTTGTTTCGGTGGAAACAGTAATGAATGAAGGACTTAAAGACTTAGTCAAGTAACTTAGAGTTCAGATCTCTTCTCTTGTTATGGGCGAAGGTTCTTATACCTATCCGGAAGTTCCCTTTATCTGCTTTTGAAAAGTTTTTGTAACTGAGACGTTACCAGCCAGGTTGATAAGGACAAGTCGCAACCATCCCTGAGTATGTCAGAGGTGGCCATGTCTGCTAGCCTTCTGTCTAGCATGGTGCCACAGGTGATAGATGGGCCTAATCATGTCAGGCGTATCATAACTTGTAGTGGCCACACGCGATCGCAAGTGGTTAGTGGCCACGTAGCGGTGACATGCGATTGGTGGGCCATATGACGGTTGCAGGTGCCGAGGCCGTGAAAGACTCTAGAGATGAAGCGGTTTGAGGCCGAGGGGAATGCTGGAGTTTGAGGCCGAGGGGGACCTTGGAGTCTGAGGCTGAGGGGGATGCTGGAGTCCGAGGCCGCAAGGGATGCTAGAGTTCGAGGCCGAGGTTGACCCTGGTCGAGTGGGACCCTAGAGTCTAAGGCTGAGGGGGACCCTAGAGTCCGAGGCCGAGGGGGATGCCGGTTGCTTAATCCATTAGCCCTAACGTGGCTTGATCAGCCACATTAGATGCCCTTCGCTCCTAAGATGATGCGGGTTCGTTTCTTGCCCGGCGAAAGGGGTATAAAATCATCAGGTGGCTGATCCCGGTGCGCCATCAGTCGTAGAGAGGTGAATGTCCTCTGGGGACGAAGACTCTTCAATGCCGGTAGTATGGGGCATTGTAACGCCACCGCTCCTATTAACCTTCCCCGTCGGATCTGAGGGGATCCTTTTTGAAAAGGAAAAATCCTTTCAGAACCCATGAAAAGGCAACCACCGTTATTACCATCATTGCGCTAATGCTATCGATGTCTCGACATTGGTTGCAGATCTCGCATTTCGTGCACTGAGCGATTGCCGAGGCATCCACTCTAGTAGCAGGTGTGCACGTGGCTGGCCGAACTAGGTAGGATGATTTGAAAAAGGGTAAAGGAGGGTTGCCCTGGACCTGACTCATTACATCTCTCAGACTTTCTTCTTCCCCCGAGCTTGAACCTCGTCCGAGTCTTCCTTCTCTGGGCCTTGTTGCTATCCTACCTTCGCCCAAGTCAGTCCTCCAGACCCTTGTCTTTCCTTCATGGCTTCCTCCCCTTTCTCGTCGTTCTCTCCACATGAGGACCGTGTCTCCTCCTCGCAACTGTAGGCCTCTCCTTCACCTATGCCTCGATGGTCCTCATCTTTCTCTCCTTCCTTCGAGGGCCTAGTTCCTTTGTCACGCGTGTCACTGGCCGGGCACTCGTCAGGGTCGTTTGATCGTCGTAGGTCCTCCCCCTTGGGCTAGAGGAGAATCCCCAAAAGGGGCTGCCTCCACTATTTTCGTCCAGGAGCTAGCGAACCTTAGGGCCTAGTACGAGATTCTCACTAGTGTCCGACTGTTCGTCCCTAGCCCCGATGACAAATGACTTCCTCTCGACCTAGGAGCGTCGCCATGTATGAGGTATTCCTTAAGGCGGGCCTTCGGCTGCCTCTCCATCCCTTCGTCACAAATCTTTTTGATAGGTACTCTTTAGTGCCCGCACAGTTGGTTCCAAATATATTCGAACCATCTGTGCCTTCTTGGTGCTGTGCCACCTTCAGGGTATAGAGGCTAGGGTTTTCATATTCCACAGCCTTTACACCCTTCGTCACCAGTCATGCTGGCGGTTGTTCCAACCCAGGCATGGTCGAGCCATCAGATTGGGTCTCCCTACATCCTTTAAGGGGTAGAAGATCCGATTTTTCTTTGCAGACCTGGAGGGGGTGAGACCATACTAAGGGGACCCGAATGTAGGGCCCAACAAGAATCAGTCGGTGGTCTCGGGGGATAAGGAGGCGTTTGATCAGCCGCTGACCACTTTGGTCCCCCGCTGCCAAGAGTCGGAGGAAAATCTTTGGTTCGCAGGCATTATCTCGAGCTATGGTGAGCGGCTACGAAGATCTCCTTGCTTCTTCTTTTTCTCTCTTTTTCTTTTCTTTTTTTTTTTTTGATAAGCTCTGACTTGTGTAGATATGTGGCTGCCGACTGAATCCTTGATGAGGGCGATTGCAAAGAGGTGAAGGACCAGCAACGAGGCTGGGGGGTCGAGGAGAGACCTCGGTCTCAGTCCCCTGCTCCTCCCTCCATTGACCATTAGGCAAGCAAGGAGGTCGCCCCGTTGGTCACCCCACTGGTCATCCCGCTAACTTATCCACTGATAGACCTCACCGTCGACATGCCCCTATAGGATACGAGGACCGCGATGGTCCACTCGAGTGCGGAGCCGACCCAACCTGCCATCGCACCATCTTTGGGAGAGGGCCCGTTGGCAAGCGAGAATGCCTCAGTAGTGGTTGAGGCAGCCACAGGGGATGCCTCGACCGGTGAGGGCCACGGAGGAACGCTGCTGTTGCCTGGGGCGACATCCGAGCCCTCGACCTCGGCCAGTTCCACAGAGGGGAGGAGGATCAAGGCAAATCCTGCCTCGCGTGTCCCTCACGTACCATGGCCGCACAGCAAAGTGGCAGTTTGTCGGGGTCTACCTACTGAAGTTCCAAGCGGAGTTCAGCCAGCTAGATGCCTCCACCATCTTGCAGGACGCCTTTGCGGCAAATTTATGGGTAAGTGTCTTCTCTTTGAATTATCTTTCTGCTTCACTGTGTACTAACGGAGGCTCTCCCTGTGTAGGTAGTGAACTCCTTATTGGCCCTGAGAGACACCGCTCTTCAGAGCGATCATGCCCACAAGGTGTCCCTGGCCATTGTGGCCAAGGCCGATGAGGCCAAGAACACACTGGAGGTGGCTCGAAAGGAGGCCGAGGTGGCCCAGAGGGCACTGAAGATGGCCCGGAGGGAGGCCAAGGAGGCCAATAGGATCCTGGGGTTATTCCAAGGGAAGGTCGAGGAGATTAGGCGGCAGGGAGCGGCCGACTTTAGGCATGCCCGCACCGCTGAAGAGGAGTTGGCAATAAAGGTGGCTGAGCTGGAGGCCAATCGACACCAATTGGATACAATGATCCAGGAGGTGAGGGAACTTGAGGGGTGAGTCGAGGATGCGTAGGAGATCGCTCGGATGGTGGATGCTAGGGCCGCCGATGCCAATGCAAAGGTCGTCGATGCTGCTGCCCGAGCGAGCGAAGCCTTCAAGAGGGCACGAGACACCGAGGAAAGGGCCACGACAGCGGAGGGGGCAGCATTAGAGGCAGTGGAGCGCTTTCGGGGCTTCGCCAACTTTGCTGATGAGGTGGCAGAGGCCTCCGTGGATGCTTACCTCCAGGGCTTCCGAGACAGCAAGAGGAAGGCCACGAGGGTCTGGCATCTCGAGCCTCAACGACCTCGAGCCTGATGCTGGTGAGGAGTTAGAGGAGCCAGTTGGTGGTGGGTCCGCATCGATCGACGCTTGAGGTTGGTGATGTTGACGCACATTCTCCAGCTCCAACTGGCCTTGCGGACCATCACTACATTGGCCAGCCAGTCTAGATAATGCATCTTCCGGATGTGGCCGATAACAATTAGCTTGTGGACCTCCTCGTCAATGGCCTTCTATCGTTCAGGGGCAAAGCTCCTCTTCTTTTGTCAGACTGGACGGCACCCGGGTTGATGTTGAATTGGTGGGCGATTACCTCTGTTGGTATGCCCGGCATGTCAAACACTGACCAAGCGATGATGTCCAAATTGGTCTGCAGGAAGGTGAGAAGTTGGTCTCACGCATCCTCGAGAAGAAGAGCCTCGACTTGGACCATCCTTGCCGGATCCTCCCCCAGTGGGAAGGTCAACAAATGCTTGGCTGGCTCCCTCCTCTTCTCCGAATCTCAGGCACCTGCGGAGCAATCACCCCTAGGGGCTGGGAGCTGCATGATAACAAAGCGGCACTGGGTTCCGCTCCCCACGCATCTCTTTGATATTCGTGCTGGTGGAGAATCTTACAAGTAGCCTCTTAGTGGAGATGAAAGCATATAGGAGATTCAAACCGAGTCTTCTAAGGATGGCATTGTAAGCCAAGGAAACTCAGACGACTAGGAACTTAATGAAGACCATGCTCTGGCACGACGGCATCTCGGCCATGATCGGGAGGGTGATCACCCCCTTCACTCTCACAGAGCCCATTAGGGGCGTAGTCACAGGCTGAAGGAAGCCGAGGGATAAGTTCATCTGAACAAAAGTGTCGTAACTGAGAATGTCGATCGAACTTCCACTGCCAACCAAAATTCTCTTTATAGGATGTTTTGTGATCGTTATGGATACAACAATGCTGTCATCATTATTATTAACTACCCTTTCTAGGTTTCCTTTAAAAAAGAATTACATAATCTATCCCTTCATCTCCCCATGGCCTTTTGGAAGTATCGCCTGCCCCCTAGGAAATTATGGCCATGGTTTTCTTGGTTGGGGCATTGTCGACACCGACCTGGAAAGGCGGAGGTGTCGATGGGCCTGGTGCAGTCGAGTTTCCCCTCTGGATGAACTTCCCTAGGTGGCCGCACTGCATGAGGTCCTCGATCACCTTCTTCAGTTGGCGGCAGTCTTCTGTATTATGGCCATGGTCCCAGTGGAAGCGGCAATAGAGGTTTTTATTACGGGGTTCCTAGCTTCAAGGGAGGAGGAGGGCACTAAAGATACGATTCGCCCTCAATTTTCATCAGGATGTTGGATATCGGGGCGAGCAGGGGGGTAAAGGGCCCCTTTCTGGGGGCGAGAGTCCATGGTCGGTTGTTTGGCCGGCGAGGAGGCTTAGGCCTCCTAGGTCGAGACTCAACGGGCTCAGGATGGGCCTGCTTCTTGCTGGACCCTCCATCAGCCTCCCTTCGAAAAGAATCTGCCTCGTCAGCATGGATGTACTTTTATGCATGGATCAGCAACTTGGCATTGGAACCAAAGGGCTTCTTGTCGAGCGAGTAGTCAAAGCGGAAGGACGGAGTCCTTGCTTCAAGGCCAAGGTGGCCATAGAGTCTTTAAGATTGTAAACTTCGAGCGCAGCCTCCTTGAACCTCACCACAAAGTCCCTCAGGGACTCGCCACTCCTCTGTTGAACGATGAATAGGCTGTCGGCCACCCGAAGGATCCTCCGGCATGCATCGAAGTATGCCAGAAAGGCTCTCTCCAGCTATCGAAAGGAGTTGATGCTGCGCA
Source organism: Calamus simplicifolius (assembly GCA_900491605.1). NCBI lineage: Eukaryota > Viridiplantae > Streptophyta > Magnoliopsida > Arecales > Arecaceae > Calamus > Calamus simplicifolius. The sequence goes on from UESW01004255.1 coordinate 495,868, forward strand.
GCGGTAGGCGGGAGTACTAAGCACGTGTAGTCTTCCGAAGGGTGATCGGGAAGGTGATGCAGAGGAGAGAGTCAGTCACCCCCTGAACCTGCATAAGGACCTTGTAGCTCTCTAGATGGTCCAGAGGATCAGTGGTGCCATCGTAGGGATCCAGCTGGGGCAGGCGGAACCAGTTTGAGATTGGCTCCTCCATGATACAGCGAAACATTGGGGGGCGACTATCGTAGTCCGTCTCTGGTGGGTCGGTGATTATGCGGCTGAGCTCCTCTAGCCACTATTGTACTCTTGGAGGCCTCCCGATGGGGGTGCCTGGGTGAGACACGACGGCGGCAGGGCTCCCGCCGAGGGGATCTCCTGCGGGTGGACTACTGACTGGGTTGAGCCATCCTCGTGCCCGACGAGGGTGGCCTTGGGTGCTGTCGTGCGGCGCCGGTTGTTGTTGCAGCTCCTAGACCATTGCCATAAGTTATTAGACGTTACCGAGACGTTACTTTAACCAAGACGTTATAGTTTGGCAGAGGATAGGTGGCCAGGCTGACAGGGATAGGTCGTAACCACCTTTGAGAATGTCAGGGGTGGCCCTGCCTGCCATCCATCTGCCAGGCATGGCGCCATAGGTGGTAGATCGGCTTAGTTATGTCAGGCATGCACCGTGACTGGTAGTGGCCACGCGCGATTGTAGGTGTTAGTGGGCTACGTAGCGGTGACAGGTGGTAAAGAAGGAGGGTTGCCCTATGATAATCGGATAGAGTTTTACTAGTCTTTATGTAGCGCTCCATAAAGAGCTAGAGAACCCCAACAAATTATCATAAGTGGCAGATACACAAAAACATATCATGTTAAAAACTTTTTATTATCAGCTCAATTATATATGCACATCACTCAAATCAATACTAAGCATCAACCTGCTCATATAATATTTTTCATGACATTCCTAAGGTAGTTTACAAGATCACATTCACAATCAACATCAAAATCATAAGTACATACATCATGCTCATAATTTTCTTCAAAACATAATTCTCATATTCATATCCAAAAAGGTCTTATACATCATTACATCTTACTGTACACATACACATGCAATATACAAATATCATCCCACCATATCTCAATATATATGGCTATCATCTATGCACCCTTACATCCAAGTAAGCTTCACCAGCTAAGGGTCCGGTCCTGCTGATCCTGTGATCCTAGCAGAAATACTCACTGATCTGAAAGAATATTTCAATCAAAGAGGGGTGAGACCTAAGTCCCAATGATTGGATAACCATCTAACCATGGAGAAATAAAGAACCATAACCTCATATTTTCAACTGTATGCTGATACTATATAGCTTGTATAACTCAAAGTATATTTTTAACATGATATCAGATAAAATAAAATGTAGTTTATTCTTCAAATAATATACCAGTACTAAAATACTCTACAATAACTTTCCACTGAAAGATAACTCATTAAGATAAAAATCCATGCATTACAATATGAAAATATGCATTCTTTATCTATAGCCCAGACTTTCTTTATTAAATTCTCGGATTTCCATCGGGATCTACCTGCCCACTGGCATCTCATGTAAACTTTCTCTCTTGGATAATTATTGGCCCACTGGCCCTTTTTAAATCATAGTATATGCTTTTAAATCTCATGCTACTGGGCTATGTTTGTAATGCCTTTGAGGTACCACTCTATAGTCGCCCTCCTGTAGGTGTACTTTCATTGGTGCATGACTAGCAATAGGATCCTCACACAAATAGCACCCCTTACCCGTGCGGTTCACTCGGTAAAGTGCTTTGTTCCTTAACCCTGGAACCTCGGGTTTTCTCTCCGCCCCCACGGGCTATATATATAGTAACGAGCTCCACTAAGCTATGATTCATGCCCCCATGGGCTGCTTACAACCTGCCCCACTGGACTGGTCAAGCGTGCACTCACCCCTGATACTGGGTTCATCATACGATCGAATCGCAAGGAGGTGCCAGCTCAATAGTAGTGTGCAATGCTCATGCCATAGTATAGTCTAAAGGGTGATCAGCCCCATATCTGCTTGATGCTCAGTATGATACATACATCAAAATATGTCATTTGGAAAGTTTTATCATGCAAATATGCCATGTATGCATCAACCATCCCCTCATCGAAACTCATGCTTATGTCTTTATGCTTAAAACTCATGCTCAAAACTTAAGCTTATTTCTTTATGCTTAAAATTCATGCTCAAAACTCATGTATCAGAATATCATGCACTAGGTTCTCATTTCTCAAATTTAAAACATACACAATACTCTACTAAACATAACATACCCCAACTAGGTATTAGTCTCATTATACTAGCTCAAATTAACTTCTCATTGCTAGATGAGAATCCCAGTTACCTTTGTAGGTTACTTCTCAACTGGTACTCAACTCCGGTATTTTGGCTCCCTGAAATAACCCTTTGACCTACGTCAACATACAGATATGATAGCTATTAGGATTACCTCCACACGAGGTTTTCCCATAAAACCATGCATGCATACATGATCTATCCTCTAATATCTTATTATTTTCTTCCATCCTTTCTTTACTCAAGATTACTTCCACTATTGCCTCAAAATATAAGAGTCTAAGAAAATTTAAAGTCATGCAAGATCTAGGGAAGCTATAGCTTACCTGAAGCCAAGACAAATCCCAAGCTTTTCTTTCCTTTCCACTTTCTTTTTCCTTTTCTTCTTCTTCCTCTTCCTCACTTTTCTTCTCTTCTTTCTCTCTTTCTTTCTTTCTTATCTCATGTTGAACCCACGCTTCCCTTTTTCTCTAATGACTTGAGGACCAAGTCACGGGTAACTTAGAGGCTAAGGCATGCCAATTTCCTATTTTGTCCTCAAATACTCTTAACACACACTTTTTGAAAAACACATGACTCACTTATAACCATGATATTTTGCCCTTCGATTTTCTTTTCCAAATTGCCCTTAGCACATTAGCAATTTCCATAAGAGCCTTTTCCAAATTTGCCCTGATAGCAATTTTTTAATCAATTTATAGCCCAGATTATTATTTTTTATTTAAATAAATAATATTATATAACATTTCTAGGGAAAAAACCTTACCAACTTGAAGAGCTCGATTTTAGAAATCCAACGGTTCAAATGGCACTCAAATCAGACTTAAAATGGAATAAATATAAAATTTCAAGATTTAACCTAGGAAATCTGCCGTCTTAGAGTCGCCTATAACAGATTTAAAGTCGGCTCCCGGAAAAATTAGAGTCGGCTCTTGAAAATTAGAGTCGGCTTTAATACGCAGTAAAAATTCTAACCTTCTATTTTTTCAATAGAGTCGACTCTCCCTTCTGACCGTGTCAACTTTAAAGCGTGCCGGAAGTTCAAAACCGTGCAAGAGTCGACTCCACTCTAATTAGAGTCGACTCTAATTACTAAAAACATCTCTTAATGATAAAACTCAAACTAAACTTTATTTTTCTTGTAATTTAAGCTTATTAAAACTTCATTCTCTCAATTTCTTAAATCAAACTTATTAGCATTCAAAAATATACTCATTTACTTCAAAATTTCTTCTTTTTACATTTATCAAGTAGCCAAGACGCACACACTTCATTGAAACCCTTCGACTTTCATTTCAAATAAAAAATACCATTAATATTATCAATAAATTACAAGGTTTTCAGGATGTTACAATGGAAGACTCTGGAGCCGAGGCCAACGGGGGCTCCATGGTCCGAGGCTGAGGGGGACCTTGGAGTCTGAGGCCAAGGGGGACGCTGGTTGCTTAATCCGTTAGCTCTAACGTGGCTTGATCATCCACATCAAATAGTAAGGATACGATGAAGGTATCATGTGATGGTAGTAGTGATAACGAAGAATGACAAATATGATGTAGAAAAGTAGTAGAATAGCAAAAAATAATGGATAGCAAAGGATGATGTGGTAGCAAAGGATGATGAAGATGATAGTAAATAATGGTAACATAATGAATGATGAAAGTATAAATATAAAAAAATTATTTTATTTTAAAAATATAAATAATTTGATGATATTTTTAAATTAATATATATTTAAAGAATATAAATATTTTTTATTTTTTATTTAAAAAATATTAGATTTAAATATAGGGCCACTTGGGTCTATTTTTGGAGACCAAACTGTAGTAGTTCCGAAACATGGGAAGCATCGTTGTTATCCCGGCGCGGTTGCATATCGATATGAATTCGACAATGTTGCGCCAACTGTTCGGAGTCACCATCATTGGACATATGTTGTAAAACCTCATTATCTTCTTCACCAACGGGTGGACGGGGAACCGGAGACCCGCTCTCAAACTCTCTTCGTAAAAGAAGATCCCATACTCAAGCTGCTCTGAGACCCTCTGTTCAGGTTTCGAAATCGTAGAACAATATCCCGAGGAATCTTATACCTTCGGCGGACTCTATCCAAATCCTCTAAGGTCATCACATAAGCCATATCACCCAGGCCTTTCATACTTCTGAGTTAAGAGGAACATGCTTCGAAGGGGAGCACAAGAGTCTTGAGAAATGAATCTTTAAAGAAAAAGCAAGGAAATAGCATGATAGGGGATAGCTCTCCTCAACCCTTCTTTTAAACCGTCCTAGCAGAAAGGCAGTGCACCATCGACCAGGATCCCCAAATCTTGAAATTGCCAGCTCGGATGCCTTAAGCACAGGGACTTGCCATATGTTGCTCCCCTAATTGTCATTTGCGAGAAACTAGGGGTTTTCCGCTTCATCCACCGAGAAAAATGATGTTGTGGCGACGTGGCATTATGAAGCCATCATTGCGCACCTATTCAAGGTCAAATCCCCTGTCCGAATAAAATCATCCAGAACTCTACTCCTTATGCCTGAATTTAGACTTCGGACTAGGTAATGGGGGGCATATGATGCGGGGTAAAATCATCATTACATCAAATATCCGTGCACACAACGATAAGGTTGGGATCACTTTCGACTTCTGATCCGCCAGTTATCGCATCTTGATAAAGACAAAGAAAATATATCTCAGCGAGGCCAAGCTATCCTTATACCTTAGCTAGACCAAGCTATCTTTAAACTTCGGCCAGGCTGAGCTACTCCTATATCTCGGCCTGATCGAGCTATTTCCATGCTTCTGTCAGATTGAGTTGCTTTTACGCCTCAGCAGAATCCAGGAATCCTTAAACTTCTACGGAACCGAGCTACCTCCATACCTAGCGCAAGTGCGCTCGTTACCTATCATCACGATGAATGGCCCTGATCACTTGATTCCCAAAGTGTTTTCCCCAAAGTAGAAATAAAGGGCCAAGTGCGGAAAAATTCAAATTATGATAATCTGACAAGATTCCAACCACGTGGATCCCCAACCATCCTAAGTTGGGAATAAAGCCAACAATGCCGAACGTGGCCTAGAGCCTATAAATCACGAATCTCAAAGCATCAGCTAGCCTCTCTAGCCAATGATCCTCTAATAACAAGATTCGAGTGCTACCGGTCTCATAACAAATTTGATTCGAATCAGATTCGAGTCATGACAGTTTTCGATTTCCTATGACACGTCCAAGAAGTCAGGTAATTGCCTGCTATTATGCCAGCAACTTATAAAGACCCTGTCCAAAAATTCTTTAGGTACGCTCACTCTTTCTCTGAAAACTCCATTGAAGCTCAAGCAGAGCTCACGGCTCTTAGAGGCGATTCTTGAGGGACTCTTCTGCAAGAGCCTTCTCCTCATATCTGCTTGCTGTGAATCTCCACTGACTTAGGAGTCGGAGGGTCTTCCGCAGAGGGTCACCCCCAATGTTCTCTGCATGAGGACTATCTTGGAGGTCCACCCATGCGAGAGACAGGCATCTGGATTTAGAGGTGGGCTGCACCCGAGTCGGAGAACGAATTTCTACAGCAACATGACCAAACATATTATAATTAGAATCTACTATTTATTAATTAAAAATCTTAATAATGACCTTTTCCAACCATTGTTAATTTGCAAGCAGCCTTTTAATATTATAATAGTTATCATTTTGGTCCCCTCATATAAGCCAAACTTGGGATTTGCTGTTTCATTTTCTAACCCTTTTTTTTCATAAATTAAAGCGAAAGATAAGGAAAAAGCGTTCAGCTCATTGATCAATTTGACTACTGTCAGCTAATAATTATTTTTTAATAAAATATTGATTAAATTATTATTACTATTGCTATTAAAATATTTAAATAATAAATAAAATATATTTATTTAAATATAATATAATATTAATTATTTAAAAAGTTATAAAAATAAAAAATTTAAAATATTATGTGATAGATAAATAATTCTATGCTAATAAATATAAATACTCAACTCAACTCATCTAAGCGTTTTTCCATCTACATGGGATCAGTTACATGAATATGCTTCCTTCACTCTGCACTGTTTAGGGCTAAATCGGCATTCAAATTACAAATAGTTATATCTTTTTTAATTATTTATCTTCATCTTAGTTTAGGTCTATCTCTATCTCTATTCTTATCCTGAATTGATAAAAGATCATTTTTTTCTAACCAAAACATTTAAAGGTTTTGGTCGTATATGTCCAAACTATCGTAATCAATTTTTCTTATTTTATCTTTAATTACGACTACTTCTATCATTTCTCTTGTATATTTATTTTAAATTCTATTTTTAAAGTTTTACCATATATGCATTTCTGTTATATTTAATTTATTCATATATTATTTCAATATTGTCCAATACTGTATTGCATGTCGTATAACTGGAATAATAGTGGTTTTATAATTTTTTTGTAATTTTAATGAAAGATGTCGATCATACAATATTTTTGAAGCATTTTTTTATTTAATAAAAAATATAATTAATTTATACACATCAAAAATATTTTATTATTGAGAATTATTTTTATTAACTTAAAACTAATCTTATTTCGTAAGATATACGATTTATAGGAGAAAATTTGACATAAAAACAGAGAACATAGCCAAAGATAAAAGGTTTAAGAAATTAAAATAAAAATTATAAAAATTGAGCAGCGGTTTGATACAACAATTTCTTTAATTAATTAATCCTAAACGTTAATTTTTGTGAGGCTAATAACATGCCAATTTGGAAGATAAGGAAGTCACGTCCCAGCAAGGGATACGTAGCACAACCAATACCATCCAAACACGTGGACGCATCTAAGCGCGACAAGAGTTCTGCCGCTTTAATCTTGCCGTCCATCCTTTTAAAAGCGATCAATAAATACCTAGCCCCCCCCGGTCAATACATATCTTGCCGTCTTCTTTTTGTTTTAGTCGTGCGTCTTCTTTTCGGTTGTTTCGCAGAGGGTTCTGGTTCTTTCATCGGTTTTATTTTTATTGTTAATCGGCTGTGAAGTTTTTTTCTTCCTTTTCACCCTAAACGATAAGGCGTTCGATCTATACGCTTGTGCGATTTTGTTTTGGTGTAGATGCTCTATTTTCAACAGATTTTCATGGTTCATCACCTGTTGACAAAGCTTGGGATCTGGAGGAGGAAGAAGTTGACCAAAGTTGTCTCAGATCCAAATTTTTTCTTGCAGATCTGTACGGTTCGGTCCGTTGGAAACGTGATGGACATAGGGATCTTGAAAAATGAGTCTGATATCTCTAGTTTGTGAAAATAGAGTTGATGTTGAGGGGTGGGTTTCTGTGTTCCATGATGTAGAATAAAGGAAAGACAGGGAGCTCCATGGAATGGAAGTTAAGGGAGGGGAAATTGGTATCATGACGGTAGTTACTTTCGGATCCCATGTTGTCGCATCGACCTTTGCCATGTTGGGTGCGCTCGCATGGCAGGTCACCATATCCTAATAAAATATTTATTTTTTTGTGTTGGGGAGATCGCACGGGTTTTTTTTCCCGGGTTCTCCCTCTCTGGTGTCTTCTCTTTTTTTTTTTTTGTTAAAAAATAGTTCTACGAGTCGATCGCTATATCTATGCAATCATCGAAGGGCGAGCAACCGTTGCCATCCAATTTATTCTAATGTTGCGATAACCGTTGCCATCCAATTTATTCTAATGTTGCGATAAGGTCATGTGTTACCATCCTTTCCGATGCTTATCTTCCATAATGGCAACCCCCAGGTTTCGCTTCCTTGCATGATTATTATGACTATCGAGCATGCAGTTAAATTTCTAGCGTTGCATTATTTTTATCGGCCAATGAACTCTGCTGAAAAATTTTGCATTATTTTTCACGTTATGTTTATTTTGAATTTCTTTTTGTGTTGTTACTTGTTAGTTTTGAAATAAATGGTGGACTTGTTGTGTTGTCTGAAATTGACTTTGTAGAAGGGAGATTGATTTAATGTTAGTTTCTTGTTGTTTGGGACTTGTGGCTCGCGTTTCTTGGAGTTTGCTTCGTTGTTGTCATTGGATTCAAAACGATTATTTTGCTCTGGGAACACCATTGCCTTGATGTCGCTGCGTTGATTTAAGATGATTCTCTGCTCTGGATCTTTATGAGAAGATGTTTTTCTGGATGTCGCTTCTAAGCTGTTGAGCTGTATGGTTATTTTGAAATAGAAGTTTGTCAACGATCATTGTAACTTTTTCCAGAGTTGGTTGAATTACTTTTAACTAGGACTGGTTGTACCAAAAAGGATTGATTGAAGCTGCAAATGGAACGCTGGACGTGAGGGGGCGAAGTTGGTGCAATCCTGCTTGTAGTCAACTAACCGTGCATGCATTCTCGTAGCAATTTTATTGGGACTGCGTACGTCGAGGCTTCTATTCAAACCTCAACTGCGTTGTCCTAGCAGTGTTATTGGACTTCGTATTTCGAGGCTTCGAGTGTTTATTATTCTGTTTGGTGTGTGTAATTATTTTCAACACTCTGATTGCATTTGCATGGCAAGCATATGTATGGTAATCATTTCTTCGACTAGGATTGAAGCGTTCCTATAATTTGGGAACGCGGCTGTTATTTATTTTTTTTAAACTGATGCACTGATTTTGTTTTAGTGGGTTAAATCTTTTTATGTTTCTAGTTAGTGCAACCTTTATTTTGCCGAGGTGGTGTATTGCGTATTTATTGCGTCTTTTATCTTTGCCTCCTAACCTTTCTTCCTTGTTTCCATGGAAAGTGTTTTTCCAGTGGACAATGTTATGGATGTGATTGTCGGTAACTTAACACTAAGTCTTAATTGATGGTTTTAAATACCGTATCTTTTGTTTTTCATCCGGTTGCATTGTATGAACGGGCTCAATAAACTGTCGGCGGAGTTGTAGCTTTGCGTGGGATTGCATGGGCACGGATGGCAGCGTTGTAGCTTTTGGATGAGGCTAAGTCATCTGCGTTGTGCGCTTTTGGATTGTTGTTTGTATTTGATTGTTTTCTCTGAATTTGAATTTGAATGGTATGCTGTTTACCTACGGTTGGTTCTAGTTGATTTGTATGTCTTTTGCTGTGTTATTTGATAAATCATCTTTTAGGAAAAATGATTATGATTGGCTGGTAATTTGAAATTTGTGTAAAGTTGAGTCTGCTTGTGATTTTTAAGTGGATCGAATTTTTATGCTGCAAGTTTTCAAGTTTTGGTGTGTTGTTTTATCATACAAAATATTTTTACTTTGGAAGTTTGAGCTCATGCAGCTTTGCTAAGCACATCGTGTGGGTTTTTTATTTTTTGGTTCTTTTTTTGTGAAGTTTTTTCGGCTTTTTGTACATTTTTTTCCCTTGTATTATGCAGCTTTTCTAGGCACTTGTGCGCTGCTTTTTGGTCTGGCTTAAAATTTAATTGCCCGCCCGATAAGTTTTAGATTTGTTCTTTTAGACTTTGCATCAACGATTTTTTTAAAGGGTATATGACTAATTTGCTTAGACATAATTTTTTAATAAAATATTGGTGTACTAGGCTTAAAATTTATTTTTGCTCTCGAGTTTTAGTTTTGCATGTCATAATGCAATCACCTTTTTTCACTATTTATGCGGGTATACATTTTGATTTTGGTTTTAGTTTTTGGTTTAGTCGTTTATAGGAGTTGTTTCCTGTAGTCGTTATGGCTTGGTTGGTGTGTGGTTTTTATGTTTTATTTGAAATTATCATTTATTTTTGCCAAGTGGTGGAACGATAATTTTCGTTTTAATAGCTTGGTGGTGCTGTTTGTGCTGGGGTTATGACTTTTATGGCATACGATTTTTATATTATATTATTTTTAATTGCTATTAAAAAAATAAATGATAGAAATATTGTGTTTTGGCCTAATAATATGATCCATATTTGGAAATTCAAAATTTGGTTGGTTTAGAGGATGGGGCTAAAGGATATTTTTGTTTAAGTAGTGATATGTGTCCGCCCTGTTGTATTTTGGCGAGAGCGCTTGGGGCTTTGAAGGTGCTGTGGCGCTTTCAAATGCTTGAGACATTGGTGGATCGAATCCGTCGGGATCCTGCTTGCTTTTAAAACTTCGTTACAAAAATATACAACTTAAGTTTTTCCTTTTAGGTTTAAAATTTAAATTTATTTATTTTTATGTATTAATATTTTGGGTATGCTTCATAATTAATTTTAAATTGTTCTTTAATTCTTCTTCTTTCAATTAAATTCAAGGAGCTTTCGGTATTAATTGGATCAAATTAGGATTTACCTTATTATTATTATTATTGAAAAGATGGGTGATTAAATCAATCGTAAGTTAGTCTAAAATAGAAGTTGTTTTGAGTATAATCCTGTTTTCATATTCAAAAATTCAAAAGATGGTCATTCGAAATTCAAAATTAGGAGATCTTTTGTAGAGTATCATAAGAATGGAGGAGTCAAGGTGATCAAATCCCTTAGCCGCTAGCATAACTTCATCCATCCCTTTGATAATAAAAGTAGAGAGCTTTGCGTACTTCAACCAAGGGGGCTCCGAAGAGAGAAAAATCGGATGTCGGTTCCTATCGATGTAGCAGGGAACCCAAGAGATTAGAGTTGTTAAAATATAGCTTTTTGGATAGTCCGTTGAGGGAGACAGAGTCTTCGGTGAAGTTCGGTGAAGATCAGTTGATTTCGAGATAACCATATTTGGTATGCTGTGACAGTCCAAGTTCGCTCTTATATCATTCAGAGGCATGTTTTACTCAAGCTTTCAAAGAAAGAGTTTAAGCATGGGGTGTATGAGAAACTTCCATATCCAAGAAGCATCCCTTGTGTCCTGAGGTTGCAGTTTATAAATCTTCACAAGATCCTTAGTCGGAGTCCTAGAGAGACAAATCTTTTATATAATCTAGTATCCTCAGGTGGTGGGTATATGCCCAGAGATCCTAAGATATCAAATCTAACACATATGCCAAGGGACTTCAGTACTAAACAGACAAAGCCAAATGTTTTAGACTACTCTCATTGAAGAGTCATCTCCAATCATTCATGTGATGTTGTGCATGACAGCTGGCGTACGACTGCAAACCTCCTTCAAAAAGAAATGACGGGAGGAATGAATAGTCATATATCAGGAGTCCACTCTCTCCTAAAGTAATGTGGGTCGTGAAGCATGTTTTGCTAGCAAGCATAGCTTCCCTCTGCACCACTAACGATTGAATACCAAGACCTTCAATGATAGGCATGCAGATAGTGTCCCAAGTCAGTAAATGCATGCCATGATCATCCTGCATCGGAGCCTAAATGAAGTCTCTAAAACATCGCTCTATCCTTTCAAGACAAGCAATTGAGTTAAGCAATATATAGTAAATGAAGATGGAGGGACGATAGAATTGAACGCAGAAGGGTAATTTGGGCCATCATAGATAACCCTGTAACCTGCCAGTCACGTTCTTGAACCTCGCGCTCAAGCTCACTAAACTTGAAGCATTGTTGCTGCCTACTAGTGATAGAAATCCCTAAATACATAAGATGGCCAGCCTCTAAAGAATGGCTTTTCTCGAAGAGTTCTTTGAACTAAAACAAATCAAAGATTTGTGAAGATTGACCTTCTGCCTCGAGGTCTGATAATACTCCTGCACAATGGTGGCATAAGCACTCGCATTACAGATATTAGCCTTTTCCCCAGGATACAGTCATTAGCAAAAAAAAGGTGATAGATTTAAGGCCATCTGTCTAGCTCAAAAGGGTGCAATACAGAAATTATGTTGTGCCTGGTGGAGTGCACGCGATAAATCATCAGCGATAAGGATGAACAATAATGAAGAAAGCGGATAGCTTTGGCGTAGGCCCATAGTCGAATGGAAGAACTCTGTCTGGTAGCCATTAATAACGAGCGAGAAAGGACTATCGATGCATGCCATAATCCAGTCTATAAAAAGTTTATCAAACCCAAACTATAGAAAGGTCTTATGCAGAAAATCCCAGCTCAGTCTATCATAAGTTCGTTCCATATCAAGCTTAACGGCCATAAGACTGTCGGCCAGAAGATCTGTGAAAGTCAAGCATAAACTCCTGGGCTATCCTCAATCTATTAGCTAAGATCCGGGAATATACCTTATACAGGATATAACATAGGTTGATGGGCCTATAGTGAAGGGGAGAGGAAGCATCGGAGCGTTTGGGCACCAAGGTGATAAGAGTTTGATTCCACTTAGCAGGATAGCTGTTGAACATCATGACCCATAATGCTCCAATAAGTCTGAAAGAAAAAGGATGGAAAACCATCTGGCCCAAGGGCTTTATCTGACTCTAGATCCCATAAAGTCAATCGAATCTTCTCCTCTGAGATAGCCTATCTCATGTTATTGTTGTGTGATGGTAATGATAAGGAATGGTGGAAAAAAAAGAATAGAGAATATGATAATAAAGGATTGAAGAAAAGGTATAGTGATAATGATGATGAATAGTAAAAAATTACAATGAATAGTGTTATCGCCAAATCATTTCTCGAACGTCGAGTAACGAAGAGGATCTGGAGGACGATGAACAAGGGTTCAGGAATCTCCTGTGTCTCTTCCTTGAATGAAAATCCTACAAAAAAGCCTTCGGGGACCGGTTGTTTCGGTGGAAACAGTAATGAATGAAGGACTTAAAGACTTAGTCAAGTCACTTAGAGTTCAGATCTCTTCTCTTGTTATGGGCGAAGGTTCTTATACCTATCCGGAAGTTCCCTTATCTGCTTTTGAAAAGTTGTTGTAACTGAGACGTTACCAGCCAGGTTGACAGGACAGGTCGCAACCATCCCTGAGTATGTCAGAGGTGGCCATGTCTGCTAGCCTTCTGTCTAGCATGGTGCCACAGGTGATAGATGGGCCTAATCATGTCAGGCGTGTCATAACTTGTAGTGGCCACACGTGATCGCAAGTGGTTAGTGGCCACGTAGCGGTGACATGCGATTGGTGGGCCATATGATGGTTGCAGGTGCCAAGGCCGTGAAAGACTCTAGAGCTGAGGCCAAAGGGGGCTCCGAGGTTTGAGGCCGAGGGGAATACTGGAGTTTGAGGCCGAGGGGGACCTTGGAGTCTGAGGCACCCTAGAGTCTGAGGCTGAGGGGGACCCTAGAGTCCGAGGCCGAGGGGGATGCTGGTTGCTTAATCCATTAGCCCTAACGTGGCTTGATCAGCCACATTAGATGCCCTTCGCTCCTAAGATGATGCGGGTTCGTTTCTTGCCCAGCGAAAGGGGTATAAAATCATCAGGTGGCTGATCCCGGTGCGCCATCAGTCGTAGAGAGGTGAATGTCCTCTGGGGATGAAGACTCTTCAATGCCGGTAGTATGGGGCATTGTAACGCCACCGCTCCTGTTAACCTTCCCTGTCGGATCTGAGGGGATCCTTTTTGAAAAGGAAAAATCCTTTCAGAACCCATGAAAAGGCAACCACCATTATTACCATCATTGTGCTAACGCTATCGATGTCTCGACATTGGTTGCAGATCTCGCATTTCGTGCGCTGAGCGATTGCCGAGGCATCCCCTCTAGTAGCAGGTGTGCACGTGGCTGGCCGAACTAGGCGGGATGATTTGAAAAAGGGTAAAGGAGGGTTGCCCTGGACCTGACTCATTACATCTCTCAGACTTTCTTCTTCCCCCGAGCTTGAACCTCGTCCGAGTCTTCCTTCTCTGGGCCTTGTTGCTATCCTACCTTCGCCCAAGTCAGTCCTCCAGACCCTTGTCTTTCCTTCATGGCTTCCTCCCCTTTCTCGTCGTTCTCTTCTCCACCTGAGGACCGTGTCTCCTCCTCGCAACTGTAGGCCTCTCCTTCACCTATGCCTCGATGGTCCTCATCTTTCTCTCCTTCCTTCGAGGGCCTAGTTCCTTTGTCGCGCGTGTCACTGGCCGGGCACTCATCAGGGGTCGTTTGATCATCGCAGGTCCTCCCCCTAGGGCTAGAGGAGAATCCCCAAAAGGGGCTGCCTCCACTGTTTCCGTCCAGGAGCTAGCAAACCTTAGGGCCCAGTACGAGATTCTCACTAGTGTCCGACTGTTCGTCCCTAGCCCCGATGACAAATGACTTCCTCTCGACCTAGGAGCATCGCCCTGTATGATGTATTCCTTAAGGCGGGCCTTCGGCTGCCTCTCCATCCCTTCGTCACAAATCTTTTTGATAGGTACTCTTTAGTGCCCGCACAGTTGGTTCCAAAATATATTCGAACCATCTATGCCTTCTTGGTGCTGTGCCACCTTCAGGGTATAGAGGCTAGGGTTTTCATATTCCACAGCCTTTACACCCTTCGTCACCAGTCATGCTGGTGGTTGTTCCAACCCAGGCATGGTCGAGCCATCAGATTGGGTCTCCCTACATCCGTTAAGGGGTAGAAGATCCAATTTTTCTTCGCAGACCTGGAGGGGGTGAGACCATACTAAGGGAACCCGAATGTAGGGCCCAACAAGAATCAGTCGGTGGTCTCGGGGGATAAGGAGGTGTTTGATCAGCTGCTGACCACTTTGGTCCCCCGCTGCCAAGAGTCGGAGGAAAATCTTTGGTTCGCAGGCATTATCTCGAGCTGTGGTGAGCGGCTACGAAGATCTCCTTGCTTCTTCTTTTTCTCTCTTTTTCTCTTTTTTTTTTTTTGATAAGCTCTGACTTGTGTAGATATGTGGCTGCCGACTGAATCCTTGATGAGGGCGATTGCAAAGAGGTGAAGGACCAGCAACGAGGCTGGGGGGTCGAGGAGAGACCTCGGTCTCAGTCCCCTGCTCCTCCCTCCATTGACCATTAGGCGAGCAAGGAGGTCACCCCATTGGTCACCCCGCTGGTCATCCCGCTAACTTATCCACTGATAGACCTCACCGTCGACATGCCCCTATAGGAAACAAGGACCGCGATGGTCCACTCGAGTGCGGAGCCGACCCAACCTGCCATCGCACCATCTTTGGGAGAGGGCCCGTCGGCAAGCGAGAATGCCTAGTAGTGGTTGAGGCAGCCACAGGGGATGCCTCGACCGGTGAGGGCCACGGAGGAACGCTGCTGTTGCCTGGGGCGACATCCGAGCCCTCGACCTCGGCCAGTTCCGTAGAGGGGAGGAGGATCGAGGCAAATCCCGCCTCGAGTGTCCCTCACGTACCATGGCCGCACAGCAAAGTGGCAGTTTGTCGGGGTCTGCCTACTGAAGTTCCAAGCGGAGTTCAGCCAGCTGGATGCCTCCACCATCTTGCAGGACGCCTTTGCGGCGAATTTATGGGTAAGTGTCTTCTCTTTGAATTATCTTTCTGCTTCACTGTGTACTAACGGTGGCTCTCCCTGTGTAGGTAGTGAACTCCTTATCGGCCCTGAGAGACACCGCTCTTTGGAGCGATCATGCCCACCAGGTGTCCCTGGCCATTGTGGCCAAGGCCGATGAGGCCGAGAACACACTGGAGGTGGCTCGAAAGGAGGCCGAGGTGGCCCAGAGGGCACTGAAGATGGCCCGGAGGGAGGCCGAGGAGGCCAATAGGATCCTGGGGTTATTCCAAGGGAAGGTCGAGGAGATTAGGCTGCAGGGAGCGGCCGACTTTAGGCATGCCCGCACCGCTGAAGCGGAGTTGGCGATAAAGGTGGCTGAGCTGGAGGCCAATCGACACCAATTGGATACAATGATCCAGGACGTGAGGGAACTTGAGGGGTGAGTCAAGGATGCGTAGGAGATCGCTCGGATGGTGGATGCTAGGGCCGCCGATGCCAATGCAAAGGTCGTCGATGCTACTGCCCGAGCGAGCGAAGCCTTCAAGAGGGCACGAGACGCCGAGGAAAGGGCCACGACAGCGGAGGGGGCAGCAGTAGAGGCAGTGGAGCACTTTCGGGGCTTCGCCGACTTTGCTAAAGAGCTGGCAGAGGCCTCCATGGATGCTTACCTCCAGGGCTTCTGAGACAGCAAGAGGAAGGCCGCGAGGGTATGGCATCTCGAGCCTCAACGACCTCGAGCCTAACGCTGGTGAGGAGTTAGAGGAGCCAGTTGGTGGTGGGTCCGCATCGATCGATGCTTGAGGGCCCACGCTGAGTTTTTCTTTTCTTTTGCATTGAAGTCCAATAAGTCGGCATTTTGTACTGAAGTCTGACCTGAGTTGGCATTTTGTAGACATTTTGACAAGTAATAAAAATGAAGTTTTTCTTGAAATTTCTATCTTTAAAAATTTCTTTGAATGCTTAGCTCTGTGCGGAGCGTTCCTATCCTAGTTTGCCCTCATAGGATCACCTGATAGAGCTGCATCGGTCCCGGTGTTCGCCATAAGCAGGCTCGAGACTTCGTTGTACTGCTAGAGCGGATCTTAGAGCGAGTGCCGAGGCTAGCACTGGAGCCGGCCTTTATGAAGACTCAAGGTCAGTTTTAGGTGTTGACTTTGCATTACGCCCGCGACGCCGACTTGCCGCAGGGTTTTGGTGCCGATAGGGATCGGTCTTCAGGTGTTGAGCTAGCCCCGAGTCTTTAGTGCCAACCGAAGTCGAGCTTTTGGCTGAAAGGAAGAGATACTCGAACATATCTTTATTAGCCGAAAGGATGAGTTATTCAAGCTCATGAAAGGATGAAATACTCAAATTCATAATCAAACATGTGCATGTTTACATTACTGATAGTGCCGGTGGAGGTTATTGGAGTTCCAAATGTGGGAGAGTGGCTTTTCATTAAGTCCCTCGATCTGGTATGCTCCATAATGGAGAGCCTCCGTGATCCGATAGGGCCCCTTTTAGTTGGGCGATAGCTTGCCTCCTTCCGCTGGCTTCGAGACCTTGCTCTCCTGAGAACTAAGTCTCATGGGAGGAATGCCTTAGGGTGGACATGAGCGTTGTAGTACCTCACGGCTCTCTGGCAATAGGCTACCATTCTGAGTCGCACTTGATCACGTACTTCCTCACGAGGTTGAGGTTGGCCCGCAGTAGGCTCGTGTTATCCTTCTCAAGATATTACTCCACCCAAGGACTCGAGATGTCGATTTCTACGGGGATGATGGCCTCAGACCCGAACACAAGGCTGAAGGGATCTCTCTAGTGGGAGCCCGCGATGTCATATGGTAGGCCCACAGCACATTAGGGAGCTCCTTCACCCATCTTCCTTTGAAGTCATCATGCTGCGTTCTGAGCCCTTGAAGGATGGTGCGGTTAGTCACCTCGACTGCTCTGTTTGTTTATGCATGGCCGACGAAGGTGAACTGTTGGCAGATGCCCAACTCAGTACAGAATCCTTTGAAGGGGACCTTGTTGAATTGCCGACCATTGTTAGTGATAGGGGTGCGGGGTAACCCGAAATGACAGATAATAGACTTCCAGAGGAATGATCTCATCATGCTCTCGGTGATCTTTGCCAGCGCCTCGGCCTTCGCCAACTTGGTAAAGTGATCAATGGCGACAAGTAGGAACCTTCTTTAACCGGATGCTAGGGGAATGGACCCAGGATGTCCATCATCCACTGAGCAAAGGGCCATGGGACCGCTAGGGGGCTCAGCTGAGATGTTGGCTATCGCTGGATATTGGCATGTTGCTGATCACTGTCGCACCTTCGAACTAACTCAACAGTATCTTTCTTCATAGTGAGCCAGTAGTACCCCTAGCATAGAGCCTTGTATGTCAGTGCTTTGCCCCCAAATGGCTCCCGCAGATATCTTCCTCGATCTCGCGGAGGATGTAGTCGGCATCTCCAGAGCCGATGCACTTCAGGACTGGGTACGAGAAGGACCTTTGGTACAGCTGCCCGTCCAGTATTAGAAACTTGGGAGCTCATCATTTAAGCAGCTTGGCTTCCATAAGGTCCTTAGGAAGAGTGTCATCGGTGAGGTACCGAACATAAGCATTCGTCCAGGTGGGCTCTTGGTTGATCGGCAGGGCTTCATAGCCTCGATACTCGAGACCTTCCGGCGCTCTACATATGTCCTCCCAGAACCCCGTCAGCCAAGGTGACCAAATGGGTAATGCATCGGCTCTAGCGTTCTTGTCCCTGGAAATGTAGCTGATACTAAAATGAGTAAAAAATGAGGTCTGTGATTGGACCTTAATCTGATAGCGGGACATGATATCATCCTCGGCCTCATACTCTCCAGCAACTTGTCCGAAGATGAGCTGGGATTAGTGAAATCTCTGAGGTATTTCACTTCTAGTATCTTGGCGAGCTTCATTCCTGCCAGCAAAGCTTCATATTCTGCCTGATTATTGGTGGCGAAAAAGAGGAAATAGAGGCCATACTCCACTGCCTCTCCCTCTGGACTTTCTAGCATGAGACCGGCTCCACTCCGTGGGAATTTGATGCTTCATCCACGTGGAGGATCCAGTCCTACCTCCCTGTGTCAGACGTGATGCTTGAGGGTGACGAGGGGGACAGGAAATGGCTCATGGCTGCCACTCATTCGGTCAGGCGCTGCACATCCTTCTTATTGGCTGAAGATCTCATGTCGAGGATGGCACGGATCTTATCGGGGTTTGCCTCGATCTCTCACTGGGTTACAAAGAATCCTAGGAACTTACATGTCGTAACCCCAAAAGCACAATTGTAGGGGTTCAGCCTCATCTGAAATCGGCGGAGTTTGTCAAAGGTCTCCGCTAGGTTAGCAACATGATCGTCGGTGTGGATACATTTGGTCAGCAAGTCATCCATGTACACCTACATCTTACATCCAATTTGGTCCTCAAAGACCTTGTTCATCAGTCTTTGGTATGTGGCCCCTGCATTCTTTAGTCCGAAGGGCATTACCTTGTAGCAGTAGATACCCTTCTTAGTCACAAATGAAGTAGCCTCCTAATCCATCGGGTTCATCCTGATCTGGTTATACCCAGGGAAGGCATCCATGAAGCTGAGTATCTCATGGCCAGATGTGGCATCCACCAATTGATCGATCTTAGGCAGCGAGAAGCTATCTTTGGGGCACATTTTGTTGAGGTTGGTGATGTTGACGCACATTCTCCAGCTCCAACTGGCCTTGCAGACCATCACTACATTGGTCAGCCAGTCTGGATAATGCATCTTCCGGATGTGGCCGATAACAATTAGCTTGTGGACCTCCGTCAATGGCCTTCTATCATTCGAGGGCAAAGCTCCTCTTCTTTTGTCAGACTGGACAGCACCCCGGGTTGATGTTGAATTGGTGGGCGATTACCTCTGTTGGTATGCCCGGCATGTCAAACATTGACCAAGCGAAGATGTCCAAATTGGTCTGTAGGAAGGTGAGAAGTTGGTCTCACGCATCCTCGAGAAGAAGAGCCTTGACTTGGACCATCCTCGCCGGATCCTCCCCCAGCGGGAAGGTCAACAAATGCTTGGCTGGCTCCCTCCTCTTCTCCGAATCTCAGGCACCTACGGAGCAATCACCCCTAGGGGATGGGAGCTGCATGATAACAGAGCGGCACTGGGTTCCGCTCCCCATGCATCTCTCTAATATTCCTGCTGGTGGAGAATCTTACAAGTAGCCTCTTAGTGGAGATGAAAGCATATAGGAGATTCAAACCGAGTCTCTAAGGATGGCATTGTAAGCCAAGGAAACTCAGACGACTAGAAACTTAATGAAGACCGTGCTCTGGCACGATGGCATCTCGGCCATGATCGGGAGGGTGATCACCCCCTTCACTCTCACAGAGCCCATTAGGGGCGTAGTCACAGGCTGAAGGAAGCCGAGGGATAAGTTCATCTGAACAAAAGCGTCGTAACTGAGAATGTCGATCGAACTTCCACTACCAACCAAAATTCTCTTTATAGGATGTTTTGCGATCGTTATGGATACAACAATGCTGTCATCATTATTATTAACTACCTTTCTAGGTTTCCTTTAAAAAAGAGAATTACATAATCTATCCCTTCATCTCCCCATGGCCTTTTGGAAGTATCGCCTGCCCCCTAGGAAATCATGGCCATGGTTTTTCGGTTGGGGCATTGTCGACACCGACCTGAAAGGTGGAGGTGTCGATGGGCCTGGTGCAGTCGAGTTTTCCCTCTGGATGAACTTCCTAGGTGGCCGCACTGCATGAGGTCCTCGATCACCTTCTTCAGTTGACGGCAGTCTTCTGTATCATGGCCATGGTCCCAGTGGAAGCGGCAATAGAGGTTTTTATTACGGGGGTTCCTAGCTTCAAGGGAGGAGGAGGGCACTGAAGATATGATTCGCCCTCATTTTCATCAGGATGTTGGATATCGGGGCGAGCAGGGGGGTAAAGGGCCCCTTTCTGGGGGCGAGAGTCCATGGTCGGTTGTTTGGCCAGCGAGGAGGCTTAGGCCTCCTAGGTCGAGCCTCAATGGGCTCGGGATGGGCCTGCTTCTTGCTGGACCCTCCATCAGCCTCCCTTCGAAAGAATCTGCCTCGTCAGCATGGATGTACTTTTACGCATGGCTCAGCAACTCGGCATTGGAACCAGAGGGCTTCTTGTCGAGCGAGTAGTCAAAGCGGGAAGGGCGGAGTCCTTGCTTCAAGGCCAAGGTGGCCATAGAGTCTTTAAGATTGTAAACTTCGAGCGCAGCCTCCTTGAACCTCACCACAAAGTCCCTCAGGACTCGCCACTCCTCTGTTGAACGATGAATAGGCTGTCGGCCACCCGAAGGATCCTCCGGCATGCATCGAAGTATGCCAGAAAGGCTCTCTCCAGCTATCGAAAGGAGTTGATGCTGCGCAGCGGTAGGCGGGAGTACTAAGCACGTGTAGTCTTCCGAAGGGTGATCGGGAAGGTGATGCAGAGGAGAGAGTCAGTCACCCCTGAACCTGCATGAGGACCTTGTAGCTCTCTAGATGGTCCAGAGGATCAGTGGTGCCATCGTAGGGATCCAGCTGGGGCAGGCGGAACCAGTTTGAGATTGGCTCCTCCATGATACAGCGAAACAGTGGGGGGCGGCTATCGTAGTCCGTCTCTGGTGGGTCGGTGATTATGCGGCTGAGCTCCTCTAGCCACTATTGTACTCTTGGAGGCCTCCCGGTGGGGGTGCCTGGGTGAGACATGATGGCGGCGGGGCTCCCGCCGAGGGGATCTGCTGCGGGTGGACTATTGATTGGGTTGAGCCATCCTTGCGCCCGACGAGGGTGCCTTGGGTGCTGTCGTGCGGCCGCCGATTGTTGTTGCAGCTCCTAGACCGTTGCCATAAGTTATTAGATGTTACCGAGACATTACTTTAACCAAGACATTATAGTTTGGCAAGGATAGGTGGCCAGGCTGACAGGGACAGGTCGTAACCATCTTTGAGAATGTCAGGGGTGGCCCTGCCTGCCATCCATCTGCCAGGCATGGCGCCATAGGTGGTAGATCGGCCTAGTCATGTCAGGCATGCACCATGACTGGTAGTGGCCACGCGCGATTGTAGGTGTTAGTGGGCTACGTAGCGGTGACAGGTGGTAAAGAAGGAGGGTTGCCCTATGATAATCGGATAGAGTTTTACTAGTCTTTATGTAGCGCTCCATAAAGAGCTAGAGAACCCCAACAAATTATCATAAGTGGCAGATACAAAAAACATATCCTGTTAAAAACTTTTTATTATCAGCTCAATTATATATGCACATCACTCAAATCAATACTAAGCATCAACCTGCTCATATAATATTTTTCATGACTTTCCTAAGGTAGTTTACAAGATCACATTCACAATCAACATCAAAATCATAAGTACATACATCATGCTCATAATTTTCTTCAAAACATAAGTCTCATATTCATATCCAAAAAGGTCTGATACATCATTACATCTTACTGTACACATACACATGCAATATACAAATATCATCCCACCATATCTCAATATATATGGCTATCATCTATGCACCCTTACATCCAAGTAAGCTTCACCAGCTAAGGGTCCGGTCCTGCTGATCCTGTGATCCTAGCAGAAATATCACTGATCTGAAAGAATATTTCAATCAAAGAGGGGTGAGACCTAAGTCCCAATGATTGGATAGCCATCTAACCATGGAGAAATAGAGAACCATAACCTCATATTTTCAACTGTATGCTGATACTATATAGCTTGTATAACTCAAAGTATATTTTAACATGATATCAGATAAAATAAAATGTAGTTTATTCTTCAAATAATATACCAGTACTAAAATACTCTACAATAACTTTCCACTGAAAGATAACTCATTAAGATAAAAATCCATGCATTACAATATGAAAATATGCATTCTTTATCTATAGCCCAGACTTTCTTTATTAAATTCTCGGATTTCCATCGGGATCTACCTGCCCACTGGCATCTCATGTAAACTTTCTCTCTTGGATAATTACTTGGCCCACTGGCCCTTTTTAAATCATAGTATATGCTTTTAAATCTCATGCTACTGGGCTATGTTTGTAATGCCTTTGAGGTACCACTCTATAGTCGCCCTCCTGTAGGTGTACTTTCATTGGTGCATGACTAGCAATAGGATCCTCACACAAATAGCACCCCTTACCCGTGCGATTCACTCGGCAAAGTGCTTTGTTCCTTAACCCTGGAACCTCGGGTTTTCTCTCCGCCCCACGGGCTATATATATATAGTAACCAGCTCCACTAAGCTATGATTCATGCCCCCATGGGCTGCTTACAACCTGCCCCACTGGACTGGTCAAGCGTGCACTCACCCCTGATACTGGGTTCATCATACGATCGAATCGCAAGGAGGTGCCAGCTCAATAGTAGTGTGCAATGCTCATGCCACAGTATAGTCTAAAGGGTGATCAGCCCCATATCTGCTTGATGCTCAGTATGATACATACATCAAAATATGTCATTTGGAAAGTTTTATCATGCAAATATGCCATGTATGCATCAACCATCCCCTCATCGAAACTCATGCTTATGTCTTTATGCTTAAAACTCATGCTCAAAACTTAAGCTTATTTCTTTATGCTTAAAATTCATGCTCAAAACTCATGTATCAGAATATCATGCACTAGGTTCTCATTTCTCAAATTTAAAACATACACAATACTCTACTAAACATAACATACCACAACTAGGTATTAGTCTCATTATACTAGCTCAAATTAACTTCTCATTGCTAGATGAGAATCCCAGTTACCTTTGTAGGTTACTTCTCAACTGGTACTCAACTCCGGTATTTCGGCTCCCTGAAATAACCCTTTGACCTACGTCAACATACAGATACGATAGCTATTAGGATTACCTCCACACGAGGTTTTCCCATAAAACCATGCATGCATACATGATCTATCCTCTAATATCTTATTATTTTCTTCCATCCTTTCTTTATTCAAGATTACTTCCACTATTGCCTCAAAATATAAGAGTCTAAGAAAATTTAAAGTCATGCAAGATCTAGGGAAGCTATAGCTTACCTGAAGCCAAGACAAATCCCAAGCTTTTCTTTCCTTTCCTCTTTCTTTCTCCTTTTCTTCTTCTTCCTCTTCCTCACTTTTCTTCTCTTCTTTCTCTCTTTCTTTCTTTCTTATCTCATGTTGAACCCACGCTTCCTTTTTCTCTAATGACTTGAGGACCAAGTCACGGGTAACTTAGAGGCTAAGGCATGCCAATTTCCTATTTTGTCCTCAAATACTCTTAACACACACTTTTTGAAAAACACATGACTCACTTATAACCATGATATTTTGCCCTTCGATTTTCTTTTCCAAATTGCCCTTAGCACATTAGCAATTTCCATAAGAGCCTTTTCCAAATTTGCCCTGATAGCAATTTTTTAATCAATTTATAGCCCAGATTATTATTTTTTATTTAAATAAATAATATTATATAACATTTCTAGGAAAAAACCTCACCAACTTGAAGAGCTCGATTTTAGAAATCCAACGGTTCAAATGGCACTCAAATCAGACTTAAAATGGAATAAATATAAAATTTTCAAGATTTAACCTAGGAAATCTGTCGTCTTAGAGTCGCCTATAACAGATTTAAAGTCGGCTCCCAGAAAAATTAGAGTCGGCTCTTGAAAATTAGAGTCGGCTTTAATACGCAGTAAAAATTCTAACCTTCTATTTTTTCAATAGAGTCGACTCTCCCTTCTGACCGTGTCAACTTTAAAGCGTGCCGGAAGTTCAAAACCGTGCAAGAGTCGACTCCACTCTAATTAGAGTCGACTCTAATTACTAAAAACATCTCTTAATGATAAAACTCAAACTAAACTTTATTTTTCTTGTAATTTAAGCTTATTAAAACTTCATTCTCTCAATTTCTTAAATCAAACTCATTAGCATTCAAAAATATACTCATTTACTTCAAAATTTCTTCTTTTTACATTTATCAAGTAGCCAAGACGCACACACTTCATTGAAACCCTTCGACTTTCATTTCAAATAAAAAATACCATTAATATTATCAATAAATTACAAGGTTTTCAGGATGTTACAATGAAGACTCTGGAGCCAAGGCCAACGGGGGCTCCAAGGTCCGAGGCTGAGGGGGACCTTGGAGTCTGAGGCCGAGGGGGACGCTGGTTGCTTAATCCGTTAGCTCTAACGTGGCTTGATCATCCACATCAAATAGTAAGGATACGATGAAGGTATCATGTGATGGTGGTAGTGATAACGAAGAATGACAAATATGATGTAGAAAAGTAGCAGAATAGCAAAAAATAATGGATAGCAAAGGATGATGTGGTAGCAAAGGATGATGAAGATGATAGTAAATAATGGTAACATAATGAATGATGAAAGTATAAATATAAAAGAAAATTATTTTATTTTAAAAATATAAATAATTTGATGATATTTTTAAATTAATATATATTTAAAGAATATAAAAATATTTTTTATTTTTTATTTAAAAATATTAGATTTAAATATAGGGCCACTTGGGTCTATTTTTGGAGACCAAACTGTAGTAGTTCCGAAACATGGGAAGCATCGTTGTTATCCCGGCGCGGTTGCATATCGATATGAATTCGACAATGTTGCGCCAACTGTTCGGAGTCACCATCATTGGACATATGTTGTAAAACCTCATTATCTTCTTCACCAACGGGTGGACGGGGAACAGGAGACCCGCTCTCAAACTCTCTTCGTAAAAGAAGATCCCATACTCAAGCTGCTCTGAGACCCTCTGTTTAGGTTTCGATAATCGTAGAACAATATCCCGAGGAATCTTATACCTTCGGCGGACTCTATCCAAATCCTCTAAGGTCATCACATAAGCCATATCACCCAGGCCTTTCATACTTCTGAGTTAAGAGGAACATGCTTCGAAGGGGAGCACAAGAGTCTTGAGAAATGAATCTTTAAAGAAAAAGCAAGGAAATAGCATGATAGGGGATAGCTCTCCTCAACCCTTCTTTTAAACCGTCCTAGCAGAAAGGCAGTGCACCATCGACCAGGATCCCCAAATCTTGAAATTGCCAGCTCGGATGCCTTAAGCGCAGGGACTTGCCATATGTTGCTCCCCTGATTGTCATTTGCGAGAAACTAGGGTTTTCGCTTCATCCACCGAGAAAATGATGTTGTGGCGACGTGGCATTATGAAGCCATCATTGCGCACCTATTCAAGGTCAAATCCCCTGTCCGAATAAAATCATCCAGAACTCTACTCCTTATGCCTGAATTTAGACTTCGGACTAGGTAATGGGGGGCATATGATGCGGGTAAAATCATCATTACATCAAATATCCGTGCACACAACGATAAGGTTGGGATCACTTTCGACTTCTGATCCGCCAGTTATCGCGTCTTGATAAAGACAAAGAAAATATATCTCAGCGAGGCCAAGCTATCCTTATACCTTAGCTAGACCAAGATATCTTTAAACTTCGGCCAGGCTGAGCTACTCCTATATCTCGGCCTGATCGAGCTATTTCCATGCTTCTATCAGATTGAGTTGCTTTTACGCCTCAGCAGAATCCAGGAATCCTTGAACTTCTACGGAACCGAGCTACCTCCACACCTAGCACAAGTGCGCTCGTTACCTATCATCACGATGAATGGCCCTGATCACTTGATTCCCAAAGTGTTTTCCCCAAAGTAGAAATAAAGGGCCAAGTGCGAAAAATTCAAATTATGATAATCTGACAAGATTCCAACCACGTGGATCCCCAACCATCCTAAGTTGGGAATAAAGCCAACAATGCCGAACGTGGCCTAGAGCCTATAAATCACGAATCACAAAGCATCAGCTAGCCTCTCTAGCCAATGATCCTCTAACAATAAGATTCGAGTGCTACCGGTCTCATAACAAATTTGATTCGAATCAGATTCGAGTCATGACGGTTTTCGATTTCCTATGACACGTCAAGAAGTCAGGTAATTGCCTGCTATTACGCCAGCAACTTATAAAGACCCTGTCCAAAAATTCTTTAGGTACGCTCGCTCTTTCACTGAAAACTCCATTGAAGCTCAAGCAAGCTCACGGCTCCTTAGAGGCGATTCTTGAGGGACTCTTCTGCAAGAGCCTTCTCCTCATATATGCTTGCTGTGAATCTCCACTGACTTAGGAGTCGGAGGGTCTTCCGCAAAGGGTCACCCCCAATGTTCTCTGCATGAGGACTATCTTGGAGGTCCACCCATGCGAGAGACAGGTGTCTGGATCTAGAGGTGGGCTGCACCCGAGTCGGAGAACGAATTTCTACGGCAACATGACCAAACATATTATAATTAGAATCTACTATTTATTAATTAAAATTTAATAATGACCTTTTCAAACCATTGTTAATTTGCAAGCAGCCTTTTAATATTATAATAGTTATCATTTTGGTCCCCTCATATAAGCCAAACTTGGGATTTGCTGTTTCATTTTCTAACCCTTTTTTTTCATAAATTAAAGCGAAAGATAAGGAAAAAGCGTTCAGCTCATTGATCAATTTGACTACTGTCAGCTAATAATTATTTTTTAATAAAATATTTGATTAAATTATATTACTATTGCTATTAAAATATTTAAATAATAAATAAAATATATTTATTTAAATATAATATATAATATTAATTATTTTAAATAAGTTATAAAAATAAAAAATTTAAAATATTATGTGATAGATAAATAATTCTATGCTAATAAATATAAATACTCAACTCAACTCATCTAAGCGTTTTTCCATCTACATGGGATCGGTTACATGAATATGCTTCCTCCTCTGCACTGTTTAGGGCTAAATCGGCATTCAAATTATAAATAGTTATATCTTTTTTAATTATTTATCTTCATCTTAGTTTAGGTCTATCGCTATCTCTATTCTTATCCTGAATTGATAAAAGATCATTTTTTCTAACCGAAACATTTAAAGGTTTTCGTCGTATATGTCCAAACTATCGTAATCGATTCTCTTATTTTATCTTTAATTATGACTACTTCTATCATTTCTCTTGTATATTTATTTCAAATTCTATTTTTAAAGTTTTACCATATATGCATTTCTGTTATATTTAATTTATTCATATATTATTTCAATATTGTCCAATACTGTATTGCATGTCGTATAACTGGAATAATAGTGGTTTTATAATTTTTTTTGTAATTTTAATGAAAGATGTCGATCATACAATATTTTTGAAGCATTTTTTATTTAATAAAAAATATAATTAATTTATACACATCAAAAATATTTTATATTGAGCAATTATTTTTATTAACCTAAAACTAATCTTATTCCGTAAGATATACGATTTATAGGAGAAAATTTGACATAAAAACAGAGAACATAGCCAAAGATAAAAGGTTTAAGAAATTAAAATAAAAATTATAAAAATTGAGCAGCGGTTTGATACAACAATTTCTTTAATTAATTAATCCTAAACGTTAATTTTTGTGAGGCTAATACCATGCTAATTTGGAAGATAAGGAAGTCACGTCCCAGCAAGGATACGTAGCACGACCAATACCATCCAAACACGTGGACGCATCTAAGCGCGACAAGAGTTCTGCCGCTTTAATCTTGTCGTCCATCCTTTTAAAAGCGATCAATAAATACCTAGCCCCCCCCCCCCGGTCAATACATATCTTGCCGTCTTCTTTTTGTTTTCGTCGTGCGTCTTCTTTTCGGTTGTTTCGCAGAGGGTTCTGGTTCTTTCTTCTGACCTTTCCTTCATCGGTTTTATTTTTATTGTTAATCGGCTGTGAAGTTTTTTTCTTCCTTTTCACCCTAAACGACGCTTGTGCGATTTTGTTTTGGTGTGATGCTCTATTTTCAACAGATTTTCATGGTTCATCACCTGTTGACAAAGCTTGGGATCTGGAGGAGGAAGAAGTTGACCAAAGTTGTCTCAGGTCCAATTTTTTCTTGCAGATCTGTACGGTTCGGTCCGTTGGAAACGTGATGGACATAGGGATCTTGAAAAACGAGTCTGATATCTCTAGTTTGTGAAAATAGAGTTGATGTTGAGGGGTGGGATTCTGTGTTCCATGATGTAGAATAAAGGAAAGACAGGGAGCTCCATGGAATGGAAGTTAAGGGAGGGGAAATTGGTATCATGACGGTAGTTACTTTCGGATCCCATGTTGTCGCATCGACCTTTGCCATGTTGGGTGCGCTCGCATGGCAGGTCACCATATCCTAATAAAATATTTATTTTTTCGTGTTGGGGAGATCGCACGGGTTTTTTTTCCCGGGTTCTCCCTCTCTGGTGTCTTCTCTTCTTTTTTTTTTTTGGGTTAAAAAATAGTTCTACGAGTCGATCGGTATATCTATGCAATCATGCAATCATCGAAGGGCGAGCAACCGTTGCCATCATCAACCTTCAAGTAGCTGTTTAATATCGTTTAAATTCCTTTTATGGAAGGAGAGATCTAATTTATTTCACATCTCGTGAGATATGATTATTCGCAAGTGATAATTCTGTGAGTAAATCTAATGGTAGGCTTTGTTTCACTCGTTAATTTATATTCTCCAATTTATTAAGATCATTAGTTGAAGTCAATTGACAGTTTTTCCGGGTAATTTATTTCATTCGGTTCATCCAATTTATTCTAATGTTGCGATAAAGTCATGTGTTACCATCCTTTCCGAATGCTTATCTTCCATAATGGCAAATGGTGTGCCCCCAGGTTTCGCTTCCTTGCATGATTATTATGACTATCGAGCATGCAGTTAAATTTCTAGCGTTGCCAAATGAGAATAATTACGGAAGAGTTTTGCATTATTTTTATCGGCAAAATTTTGCATTATTTTTCACGTTATGTTTATTTTGAATTTCTGTGTTGTTACTTGTTAGTTTTGAAATAAATGGTGGACTTGTTGTGTTGTCTGAAATTGACTTTGCAGAATGGAGATTGATTTAATGTTAGTTTCTTGTTGCTTCGGGACTTGTGGCTCGCGTTTCTTGGAGTTTATGTGATGCCCCTCCCAATAGTCCCACATTGGAAAATTAGGAATTGGTTGAGTGGAGTTAAGCAAGAAGGACAAGGCACCAATTGGATCCCTTTTTGGGCTGTGGTGGCCCAAGTTGGTGTGGACTTTGTCCGTCTTGCTTTCTTGTAACGAAACGGGCCCGTGGGCCCGGATCGTTACAATATGGTATCAGAGCCATGCACCAGTCGGAAGTGCAGGAGCTAAGTGCCACACTGGGCAAAGTGCTACATCCATGGGGGATGGGAGCCACCTCTTAAACATATTGGGGCCACCTCTAGAATCCTGCCTGGTGGTTGTGATCAATTGCCCCTGGCGACGAGGACGTCGCCTCTGTAAGGGGGATAGATTGTGATGCCCTCCCAATAGTCCCACATTGGAAAATTAGGAATTGGTTGAGTGGTTTATAACCAGTTAAGCAAGAAGGACAAAGCACCAATTGGATCCTTTTTGGGCTGTGGTGGCCCAAGTTGGTGTGGACCTTGTCCGTCTTGCTTTCTTATAACGAAACGGGCCCGTGGGCCCGGATCGTTACAATATGGTATCAGAGCTTAGGTTATGACCCTAGGGACACAGACATATTGACATGATAACACGCAGAGAACATATTTTGATGACGTTATTATTATGGTGTGTAAGGGTTGTAACCCAAGACTTTTAGTATTCAGTGATGTATTTAGCTTGATTACATATATAATAGTGTTTTATGTTGAAAAATTTTATGACGCCTTGCGTGCCCGGCACGCGGCGGGTTGTCACCCTAGCCCGATATTGGGTCTGGGGCGTGACAGTTTTCTTCGTTGTAGTCATTGGATTCAAAACGATTATTTTGCTCTGGGAACACCATTGCCTTGATGTCGCTGCGTTGGATTTAAGATGATTCTCTGCTCTGGATCTTTATGAGAAGATGTTTTTCTGGATGTCGCTGCATTGGATTTAAGATGATTCTAAGCTGTTGAGTTGTATGGTTATTTTGAAATAGAAGTTTGTCAACGAT
This sequence comes from Calamus simplicifolius, assembly GCA_900491605.1. Classification (NCBI taxonomy): domain Eukaryota; kingdom Viridiplantae; phylum Streptophyta; class Magnoliopsida; order Arecales; family Arecaceae; genus Calamus; species Calamus simplicifolius. Next base: position 526,398 of record UESW01004255.1, read on the forward strand.
CATTGTAACTTTTTCCAGAGTTGGTTGAATTACTTTTAACTAGGACTGGTTGTACCAAAAAGGATTGATTGAAGCTGCAAATGGAACGCTGGACGTGAGGGGGCGAAGTTGGTGCAATCCTGCTTGTAGTCAGCTAACCGTGCATGCATTCTCGTAGCAATTTTATTGGGACTGCGTACGTCGAGGCTTCTATTCAAACCTCAACTGCGTTGTCCTAGCAGTGTTATTGGACTTCGTATTTCGAGGCTTCGAGTGTTTATTATTCTGTTTGGTGTGTGTAATTATTTTCAACACTCTGATTGCATTTGCATGGCAAGCATATGTATGGTAATCATTTCTTCGACTAGGATTGAAGCGTTCCTATAATTTGGGAACGCGGCTGTTATTTATTTTTTTTAAACTGATGCACTGATTTTGTTTTAGTGGGTTAAATCTTTTTATGTTTCTAGTTAGTGCAACCTTTATTTTCCGAGGTGGTGTATTGCGTATTTATTGCGTCTTTTATCTTTGCCTCCTAACCTTTCTTCCTTGTTTCCATGGAAAGTGTTTTTCCAGTGGACAATGTTATGGATGTGATTGTCGGTAACTTAACACTAAGTCTTAATTGATGGTTTTAAATACCGTATCTTTTGTTTTTCATCCGGTTGCATTGTATGAACGGGCTCAATAAACCTGTCGGCGGAGTTGTAGCTTTGCGTGGGATTGCATGGGCACGGATGGCAGCGTTGTAGCTTTTGGATGAGGCTAAGTCATCTGCGTTGTGCGCTTTTGGATTGTTGTTTCTATTTGAATTGTTTTCTCTGAATTTGAATTTGAATTTGAATGGTATGTGTTTACCTACGGTTGGTTCTAGTTGATTTGTATGTCTTTTGCTGTGTTATTTGATAAATCATCTTTTAGGAAAAATGATTATGATTGGCTGGTAATTTGAAATTTGTGTAAAGTTTAGTCTGCTTGTGATTTTTAAGTGGATCGAATTTTTATGCTGCAAGTTTTCAAGTTTTGGTGTGTTGTTTTATCATACAAAATATTTTTACTTTGGAAGTTTGAGCTCATGCAGCTTTGCTAAGCACATCGTGTGGGTTTTTTATTTTTTGGTTCTTTGTTTTGTGAAGTTTTTTCGGCTTTTTGTACGTTTTTTTTCCCTTGTATTATGCAGCTTTTCTAGGCACTTGTGCACTGCTTTTTGTCTAGGCTTAAAATTTAATTGCCCGCCCGATAAGTTTTAGATTTGTTCTTTTAGACTTTGCATCAACGATTTTTTTTAAAGGGTATATGACTAATTTGCTTAGACATAATTTTTTAATAAAATATTGGTGTACTAGGCTTAAAATTTATTTTTGCTCTCGAGTTTTAGTTTTGCATGTCATAATGCAATCACCTTTTTTCACTATTTATGCGGGTATACATTTTGATTTTGGTTTTAGTCGTTTTGGTTTAGTCGTTTATAGGAGTTGTTTCCTGTAGTCGTTATGGCTTGGTTGGTGTGTGGTTTTTATGTTTTATTTGAAATTATCATTTATTTTTGCCAAGTGGTGGAACGATAATTTTCGTTTTAATAGCTTGGTGGTGCTGTTTTGTGCTGGGGTTATGACTTTTATGGCATAGATTTTTATATTATATTATTTTTAATTGCTATTAAAAAAATAAATGATAGAAATATTGTGTTTTGGCCTAATAATATGATCCATATTTGGAAATTCAAATTTGGTTGGTTTAGAGGATGGGGCTAAAGGATATTTTTGTTTAAGTAGTGATATGTGTCCGCCCTGTTGTATTTTGGATCTCTAAGCTCTATAAATGGCGAGAGCGCTTGGGGCTTTGAAGGTGCTGTGGCTCTTTCAAATGCTTGAGACATTGGTGGATCGAATCCGTCGGGATCTTGCTTGCTTTTAAAACTTCGTTACAAAAATATACAACTTAAGTTTTTCCTTTTAGGTTTAAAATTTAAATTTATTTATTTTTATGTATTAATATTTTGGGTATGCTTCATAATTAATTTTAAATTGTTCTTTAATTCTTCTTCTTTCAATTAAATTCAAGGAGCTTTCGGTATTAATTGGATCAAATTAGGATTTACCTTATTATTATTATTATTATTATTTTGAAAAGATGGGTGATTAAATCAATCGTAAGTTAGTCAAAAATAGAAGTTGTTTTGAGTATAATCCTATTTTTATATTCAAAAATTCAAAAGATGGTCATTCGAAATTCAAAATTAGGAGATCTTTTGTAGAGTATCATAAGAATGGAGGAGTCAAGGTGATCAAATCCCTTAGCCGCTAGCATAACTTCATCCATCCCTTTGATAATAAAAGTAGAGAGCTTTGTGTACTTCCACCAAGGGGGCTCCGAAGAGAGAAAAATCGGATGTCGGTTCGCTATCGATGTAGCAGGGAACCCAAGAGATTAGAGTTATTAAAATATAGCTTTTTGGATAGTCCATTGAGGGAGACAGAGTCTTCGGTGAAGTTCGGTGAAGATCAGTTGATTTCGAGATAACCATATTTGGTATGCTGTGACAGTCCAAGTTCGCTCTTATATCATTCAGAGGCATGTTTTACTCAAGCTTTCAAAGAAAGAGTTTAAGCATGGGGTGTATGAGAAACTTCCATATCCAAGAAGCATCCCTTGTGTCCTGAGGTTGCAGTTTATAAATCTTCACAAGATCCTTAGTCGGAGTCCTAGAGAGACAAATCTTTTATATAATCTAGTATCCTCATGTGGTGGGTATATGCCCAGAGATCCTAAGATATCAAATCTAACACATATGCCAAGGGACTTCAGTACTAAACAGAGTAGGATCTCTGAAGCCAAATGTTTTAGACTACTCTCATTGAAGAGTCATCTCCAATCATTCATGTGATGTTGTGCATGACAGCTGGCGTACGACTGCAAACCTCCTTCAAGAAGAAATGACGGGAGGAATGAATAGTCATATATCAGGAGTCCACTCTCTCCTAAAGTAATGTGGGTCGTGAAGCATGTTTTGCTAGCAAGCATAGCTTCCCTCTGCACCACTAACGATTGAATACCAAGACCTTCAATGATAGGCATGCAGATAGTGTCCCAAGTCAGTAAATGCATGCCATGATCATCCTGCATCGGAGCCTAAATGAAGTCTCTAAAACATCGCTCTATCCTTTCAAAACAAGCAATTGAGTTAAGCAATATATAGTAAATGAAGATGGAGGGACGATAGAATTGAACGCAGAAGGTAATTTGGGCCATCATAGATAACCCTGTAACCTGCCAGTCACGTTCTTGAACCTCGCGCTCAAGCTCACTAAACTTGAAGCATTGTTGCTGCCTACTAGTGATAGAAATCCCTAAATACATAAGATGGCCAGCCTCTAAAGAATGGCTTTTCTCGAAGAGTTCTTTGAACTAAAACAAATCAAAGATTTGTGAAGATTGACCTTCTGCCTCGAGGTCTGATAATACTCCTGCACAATGGTGGCATAAGCACTCGCATTACAGATATTAGCCTTTTCCCCAGGATACAGTCATTAGCAAAAAAAAGGTGATAGATTTAAGGCCATCTAGTCTAGCTCAAAAGGGCGCAATACAGAAATTATGCTATGCCTGGTGGAGTGCACGCGATAAATCATCAGCGATAAGGATGAACATAATGAAGAAAGCGATAGCTTTGGCGTAGGCCCATAGTCGAATGGAAGAACTCTGTCTGGTAGCCATTAATAACGAGCGAGAAAGGACTATCGATGCATGCCATAATCCAGTCTATAAAAAGTTTATCAAACCCAAACTATAGAAAGGTCTTATGCAGAAAATCCCAGCTCAGTCTATCATAAGTTCGTTCCATATCAAGCTTAATGGCCATAAGACTGTCGGCCAGAAGATCTATGAAAGTCAAGCATAAACTCCTGGGCTATCCTCAATCTATTAGCTAAGATCCGGGAATATACCTTATACAGGATATAACATAGGTTGATGGGCCTATAGTGAAGGGGAGAGGAAGCATCGGAGCGTTTGGGCACCAAGGTGATAAGAGTTTGATTCCACTTAGCAGGATAGCCTGTTGAACATCATGACCCATAATGCTCCAATAAGTCTGAAAGAAAAAGGATGGAAAACCATCTGGCCCAAGGGCTTTATCTGACTCTAGATCCCATAAAGTCGATCGAATCTTCTCCTCTGAGATAGCCTATCTCATGTTATTGTTGTGTGATGGTAATGATAAGGAATGGTGGAAAAAAAAGAATAGAGAATATGATAATAAAGGATTGAAGAAAAGGTATAGTGATAATGATGATGAATAGTAAAAAATTACAATGAATAGTGTTATCGCCAAATCACGTTTCTCGAACGTCGAGTAACGAAGAGGATCTGGAGGACGATGAACAAGGGTTCAGGAATCTCCTGTGTCTCTTCCTTGAATGAAAATCCTGCAAAAAAGCCTTCGGGGACCGGTTGTTTCGGTGGAAATAGTAATGAATGAAGGACTTAAAGACTTAGTCAAGTCACTTAGAGTTCAGATCTCTTCTCTTGTTATGGGCGAAGGTTCTTATACCTATCCGGAAGTTCCCTTTATCTGCTTTTGAAAAGTTGTTGTAACTGAGACGTTACCAGCCAGGTTGACAGGGACAGGTCGCAACCATCCTTGAGTATGTCAGAGGTGGCATGTCTGCTAGCCTTCTGTCTAGCATGGTGCCACAGGTGATAGATGGGCCTAATCATGTCAGGCGTGTCATAACTTGTAGTGGCCACACGCGATCGCAAGTGGTTAGTGGCCACGTAGCGGTGACATGCGATTGGTGGGCCATATGACGGTTGCAGGTGCCGAGGCCGTGAAAGACTCTAGAGCTGAGGCCAAAGGGGGCTCGAGGTTTGAGGCCGAGGGGAATGCTGGAGTTTGAGGCCGAGGGGGACCTTGGAGTCGGAGGCTGAGGGGGATGCTGGAGTCGAGGCCGCAAGGGATGCTAGAGTTCGAGGCCGAGGTTGACCCTGGTCGAGTGGGACCCTAGAGTCTGAGGCTGAGGGGGACCCTAGAGTCCGAGGCCGAGGGGGATGCTGGTTGCTTAATCCATTAGCCCTAACGTGGCTTGATCAGCCACATTAGATGCCCTTCGCTCCTAAGATGATGCGGGTTCGTTTCTTGCCCGGCGAAAGGGGTATAAAATCATCAGGTGGCTGATCCCGGTGCGCCATCAGTCGTAGAGAGGTGAATGTCCTCTGGGGACGAAGACTCTTCAATGCCGGTAGTATGGGGCATTGTAACGCCACCGCTCCTGTTAACCTTCCCCGTCGGATCTGAGGGGATCCTTTTTGAAAAGGAAAAATCCTTTCAGAACCCATGAAAAGGCAACCACTGTTATTACCATCATTGCGCTAACGCTATCGATGTCTCGACATTGGTTGCAGATCTCGCATTTCGTGCGCTGAGCGATTGCCGAGGCATCCCCACTAGTAGCAGGTGTGCACGTGGCTGGCCGAACTAGGCGGGATGATTTGAAAAAGGGTAAAGGAGGGTTGCCCCAGACCTGACTCATTACATCTCTCAGACTTTCTTCTTCCCCCGAGCTTGAACCTCGTCCGAGTCTTCCTTCTCTGGGCCTTGCTGCTATCCTACCTTCGCCCAAGTCAGTCCTCCAGACCCTTGTCTTTCCTCCATGGCTTCCTCCCCTTTCTCGTCGTTCGCTTCTCCACCTGAGGACCGTGTCTCCTCCTCGCAACTGTAGGCCTCTCCTTCACCTATGCCTCGATGGTCCTCATCTTTCTCTCCTTCCTCCGAGGGCCTAGTTCCTTTGTCGCGTGTCACTGGCCGGGCACTCGTCAGGGGTCATTTGATCGTCGCAGGTCCTCCCCTAGGGCTAGAGGAGAATCCCCAAAAGGGGCTGCCTCCACTGTTTCTGTCCAGGAGCTAGTGAACCTTAGGGCCCAGTACGAGATTCTCACTAGTGTCCGACTGTTCGTCCCTAGCCCCGATGACAAATGACTTCCTCTCGACCTAGGAGCGTCGCCCTGTATGAGGTATTCCTTAAGGCGGGCCTTCGGCTGCCTCTCCATTCCTTCGTCACAAATCTTTTTGATAGGTACTCTTTAGTGCCCGCACAGTTGGTTCCAAAATATATTCGAACCATCTGTGCCTTCTTGGTGCTGTGCCACCTTCAGGGTATAGAGGCTAGGGTTTTCCTATTCCACAGCCTTTACACCCTTCGTCACCAGTCATGCTGGTGGTTGTTCCAACCCAGGCATGGTCGAGCCATCAGATTGGGTCTCCCTACATCCGTTAAGGGGTAGAAGTTCCGATTTTTCTTCGCAGACCTGGAGGGGGTGAGACCATACTAAGGGGACCCGAATGTAGGGCCCAACAAGAATCAGTCGGTGGTCTCGGGGATAAGGAGGCGTTTGATCAGCTGCTGACCACTTTGGTCCCCCGCTGCCAAGAGTCGGAGGAAAATCTTTGGTTCGCAAGCATTATCTCGAGCTGTGGTGAGCGGCTACGAAGATCTCCTTGCTTCTTCTTTTTCTCTCTTTTTCTCTTTTCTTTTTTTTTGATAAGCTCTGACTTGTGTAGATATGTGGCTGCCGACTGAATCCTTGATGAGGGCGATTGCAAAGAGGTGAAGGACCAGCAATGAGGCTGGGGGGTCAAGGAGAGACCTCGGTCTCAGTCCCCTGCTCCTCCCTCCATTGACCATTAGGCGAGCAAGGAGGTCGCCCCGTTGGTCACCCCGCTGGTCATCCCGCTAACTTATCCACTGATAGACCTCACCGTCGACATGCCCCTATAGGAAACGAGGACCGCGATGGTCCACTCGAGTGCGGAGCCGACCCAACCTGCCATCGCACCATCTTTGGGAGAGGGCCCGTCGGCAAGCGAGAATGCCTCAGTAGTGGTTGAGGCAGCCACAGGGATGCCTCGACCGGTGAGGGCCACGGAGGAACGCTGCTGTTGCCTGGGGCGACATCCAAGCCCTCGACCTCGGCCAGTTCCGCAGAGGGGAGGAGGATCGAGGCAAATCCCGCCTCGGGTGTCCCTCACGTACCATGGCCGCACAGCAAAGTGGCAGTTTGTCGGGGTCTGCCTACTGAAGTTCCAAGCGGAGTTCAGCCAGCTGGATGCCTCCACCATCTTGCAGGACGCCTTTGCGGTGAATTTATGGGTAAGTGTCTTCTCTTTGAATTATCTTTCTGCTTCACTGTGTACTAACGGAGGCTCTCCCTGTGTAGGTAGTGAACTCCTTATCGGCCCTGAGAGACACCGCCCTTCGGAGCGATCATGCCCACCAGGTGTCCCTGGCCATTGTGGCCAAGGCCGATGAGGCCGAGAACACACTGAGGTGGCTCGAAAGGAGGCCGAGGTGGCCCAGAGGGCACTGAAGATGGCCCGGAGGGAGGCCGAGGAGGCCAATAGGATCCTGGGGTTATTCCAAGGGAAGGTCGAGGAGATTAGGTGGCAGGGAGCGGCCGACTTTAGGCATGCCCGCACCGCTGAAGCGGAGTTGGCGATAAAGGTGGCTGAGCTGGAGGCCAATCGACACCAATTGGATACAGTGATCCAGGAGGTGAGGGAACTTGAGGGGTGAGTCGAGGATGCGTAGGAGATCGCTCGGATGGTGGATGCTAGGGCCGCCGATGCCAATGCAAAGGTCGTCGATGCTGCTGCCCGAGCGAGCGAAGCCTTCAAGAGGGCAGAGACGCCGAGGAAAGGGCCACGACAGCGGAGGGGGCAGCAGTAGAGGCAGTGGAGCGCTTTCGGGGCTTCGCCGACTTTGCTAATGAGGTGGCAGAGGCCTCCGTGGATGCTTACCTCCAGGGCTTCCGAGACAGCAAGAGGAAGGCCGCGAGGGTCTGGCATCTCGAGCCTCAACGACCTCGAGCCTGACGCTGGTGAGGAGTTAGAGGAGCCAGTTGGTGGTGGGTCCGCATCGATCGATGCTTGAGGGCCCACGCTGAGTTTTTCTTTTCTTTTGCATTGAAGTCCAACCTGAGTCGGCATTTTGTACTGAAGTCCGACCTGAGTTGGCATTTTGTAGACATTTTGACAAGTAATAAAAATGAAGTTTTTCTTGAAATTTCTGTCTTTAAAAATTTCTTTGAATGCTTAGCTCTGTGCGGCGCGTTCCTATCCTAGTTCGCCCTCATAGGATCACCCGATAGAGCTGCATCGGTCCTGGTGTTCGCCATAAGCAGGCTTGAGACTTCGTTGTAGTGCTGGAGCGGATCTTAGAGCGAGTGCCGAGGCTAGCACTGGAGCCGGCCTTTATGAAGACTCAAGGTCAGTTTTAGGTGTTGACTTTGCATTACGCCCGCGACGCCGACTTGCCGCAGGGTTTTGGTGCCGATAGGGATCGGTCTTCAGGTGTTGAGCTAGCCCCGAGTCTTTAGTGCCAACCGAAGTCGGGCTTTTGGCTGAAAGGAAGAGATACTCGAACATATCTTTATTAGCCGAAAGGATGAGTTATTCAAGCTCATGAAAGGATGAAATACTCAAATTCATAATCAAACATGTGCATGTTTACATTACTGATAGTACCGGTGGAGGTTATTGGAGTTCCAAATGTGGGAGAGTGGCTTTTCGTTAAGTCCCTCGATCTGGTATGCTCCATAATGGAGAGCCTCCGTGATCCGATAGGGCCCCTTTTAGTTGGGCGATAGCTTGCCTCCTTTCGCTGGCTTCGAGACCTTTGCTCTCCTGAGAACTAAGTCTCATGGGAGGAATGCCTTAGGGTGGACATGAGCGTTATAGTACCTCACGGCTCTCTGGCAATAGGCTACCATTCTGAGTCGCACTCGATCACGTACTTCCTCACGAGGTTGAGGTTGGCCCGCAGTAGGCTCGTTTTATCCTTCTCAAGATATTACTCCACCCAAGGACTCGGGATGTCGATTTCTACGGGGATGATGGCCTCCGACCCGAACACAAGGCTGAAGGGATCTCTCTAGTGGGAGCCCGCGAGGTCATATGGTAGGCCCATAGCACATTAGGGAGCTCCTCCACCCATCTTCCTTTGAAGTCATCATGCTGCGTTCTGAGCCCTTGAAGGATGGTGCGGTTAGTCACCTCGACTGCTCTGTTTGTTTGTGCATGGCCGACGAAGGTGAACTGTTGGCAGATGCCCAACTCAGTACAGAATCCTTTGAAGGGGACCTTGTTGAATTGCCGACCGTTGTTAGTGATAGGGGTGCGGGGTAACCCGAAATGACAGATAATAGACTTCCAGAGGAATGATCTCATCATGCTCTCGGTGATCTTTGCCAGCGCCTCGGCCTTCGCCAACTTGGTAAAGTGATCAATGGCGACAAGTAGGAACCTTCTTTAACCGGATGCTGGGGGAATGGTCCCAGGATGTCCATCATCCACTGAGCAAAGGGCCATGGGACCGCTAGGGGGCTCAGCTGAGATGTCGGCTATCGCTGGATATTGGCATGTTGCTGATCGCTGTCGCACCTTCGAACTAACTCAACAGTATCTTTCTTCATAGTGAGCCAGTAGTACCCCTAGCATAGAGCCTTGTATGTCAGTGCTTTGCCCCCCAAATGGCTCCCGCAGATATCTTCCTGGATCTCGCGGAGGATGTAGTCGGCATCTCCAGAGCCAATGCACTTCAGGACTGGGTACGAGAAGGACCTTTGGTACAGCTGCTCGTTCAGTATTAGAAACTTGGGAGCTCATCATTTAAGCAGCTTGGCTTCCACAGGGTCCTTAGGAAGAGTGTCATCGGTGAGGTACCGAACATAAGCATCCGTCCAGGTGGGCTCTTGGTTGATCGGCAGGGCTTCACAGCCTCGATACTCGAGACCTTCCGGCGCTCTACATATGTCCTCCCAGAGCCCCGTCGGCCAAGGTGACCAAATGGGTAATGCATCGGCTCTAGCGTTCTCATCCCTGGAAATGTAGCTGATACTAAAATGAGTAAAAAATGAGGTCTGTGATTGGACCTTAATCTGATAGCGGACATGATATCATCCTGGGCCTCATACTCTCCAGCAACTTGTCCGAAGATGAGCTGGATTAGTGAAATCTCTGAGGTATTTCACTTCTAGTATCTTGGCGAGCTTCATTCCTGCCAGCAAAGCTTCATATTCTGCCTGATTATTGGTGGCGAAAAAGAGGAAATAGAGGGCATACTCCACTGCCTCTCCCTCTGGACTTTCTAGCATGAGACCGGCTCCACTCCGTGGGAATTCGATGCTTCATCCACGTGGAGGATCCAGTCCTACCTCCCCGTGTCGGACGTGATGCTTGAGGGTGACGAGGGGGACTTCGGCTGCTTATCGATCCAAGTGCATTCGATCAGGAAGTTCGCTAAGACATAGGACTTTATGGCCAATCTCAGTTGTAATGATAGGTCAAACTCTTTCAGCCTGATGGCCCACTTTACCAGCCAGCCAGAGGTATCAGGACGGGACAGGATCGCTCTAAGCGGCTGGTTCATGATCGGGTGAGCTTGGAAGTAAGGTCTGAGATGCTGACTAGAGATGGTTAGCGCAAAAATTATTTTTTTGATTTTGAAATACCTTGTCTCCGCATTATGAAGCACCTTGCCGGGGTAATAGATAGGACTATGTGTCCTATCGGCATCAATGCGAATGAGCACAGAGCTGATCGCCTCGGGAAAAGTCGCGAGGTAAAGGAATAGTTCCTCTCCCTCTCTCGGCTTGGACAGCAACGATAGAGTATATAGGAACTCCTTTAGCTCCTCGAAGGCTTTCTGGCACTCCCTTTGTCCACTCAAAGCCATTAACCTTCGTAGGGCCCTGAAAAAGGGCAAGCACCTTTCTGCTAGGTTGGACAGGAAATGGCTCATGGCTGCCACTCATTCGGTCAGGCGCTGCACTTCCTTCTTATTGGCTGAAGATCTCATGTCGAGGATGGCACGGATCTTATCGGGGTTTGCCTCGATCTCTCGCTGGGTCACAAAGAATCCTAGGAACTTACATGTCGTAACCCCAAAAGCACACTTGTAGGGGTTCAGCCTCATCTGGAATCGGCGGAGTTTGTCAAAGGTCTCCGCTAGGTTAGCAACATGATCGTCGGTGCGGATACATTTGGTCAGCAAGTCATCCATGTACACCTACATCTTACGTCCAATTTGGTCCTCAAAGACCTTGTTCATCAGTCTTTGGTATGTGGCCCCTGCATTCTTTAGTCCGAAGGGCATTACCTTGTAGCAGTAGATACCCTTCTTAGTCACAAATGAAGTAGCCTCCTCATCCGTCGGGTTCATCCTGATCTGGTTATACCCAGGGAAGGCATCCATGAAGCTGAGTATCTCATGGCCGGACGTGGCATCCACCAATTGATCGATCTTAGGCAGCGAGAAGCTATCTTTGGGGCACGTTTTGTTGAGGTTGGTGATGTTGACGCACATTCTCCAGCTCCAACTGGCCTTGCGGACCATCACTACATTGGCCAGCCAGTCTGGATAATGCATCTTCCGGATGTGGCCGATAACAATTAACTTGTGGACCTCCTCGTCAATGGCCTTCTATCGTTCGGGGGCAAAGCTCCTCTTCTTTTGTCAGACTGGACAGCACCCCGGGTTGATGTTGAATTGGTGGGCGATTACCTCTGTTGGTATGCCCGGCATGTCAAACACTGACCAAGCGAAGATGTCCAAATTGGTCTGCAGGAAGGCGAGAAGTTGGTCTCACGCATCCTCGAGAAGAAGAGCCTCGACTTGGACCATCCTCGCCGGATCCTCCCCCAGCGGGAAGGTCAACAAATGCTTGGCTGGCTCCCTCCTCTTCTCCGAATCTCAGGCACCTGCGGAGCAATCACCCCTAGGGGCTGGGAGCTGCATGATAAAGAGCGGCACTGGGTTCCGCTCCCCACATCTCTCTGATATTCCTGCTGGTGGAGAATCTTACAAGTAGCCTCTTAGTGGAGATGAAAGCATATAGGAGATTCAAACCGAGTCTTCTAAGGATGGCATTGTAAGCCAAGGAAACTCAGACGACTAGGAACTTAATGAAGACCGTGCTCTGGCACGACGGCATCTCGGCCATGATCGGGAGGGTGATCACCCCCTTCACTCTCACAGAGCCCATTAGGGGCGTAGTCACAGGCTGAAGGAAGCCGAGGGATAAGTTCATCTGAACAAAAGCGTCGTAACTGAGAATGTCGATCGAACTTCCACTGCCAACCAAAATTCTCTTTATAGGATGTTTTGCGATCGTTATGGATACAACAATGCTGTCATCATTATTATTAACTACCCTTTCTAGGTTTCCTTTAAAAAAGAGAATTACATAATCTATCCCTTCATCTCCCATGGCCTTTTGGAAGTATCGCCTGCCCCCTAGGAAATCATGGCCATGGTTTTCTCGGTTGGGGCATTGTCGACACCGACCTGGAAAGGCGGAGGTGTCGATGGGCCTGGTGCAGTCGAGTTTCCCCTCTGGATGAACTTCCCTAGGTGGCCGCACTGCATGAGGTCCTCGATCACCTTCTTCAGTTGGTGGCAGTCTTCTGTATCATGGCCATGGTCTCAGTGGAAGCGGCAATAGAGGTTTTTATTACGGGGGTTCCTAGCTTCAAGGGAGGAGGAGGGCACTGAAGATATGATTCGCCCTCGATTTTCATCAGGATGTTGGATATCGGGGCGAGCAGGGGGGTAAAGGGCCCCTTTCTGGGGGCGAGAGTCCATGGTCGGTTGTTTGGCCGGCGAGGAGGCTTAGGCCTCCTAGGTCGAGCCTCAACGGGCTCGGGATGGGCCTGCTTCTTGCTGGACCCTCCATCAGCCTCCCTTCGGAAAGAATCTGCCTCGTCAGCATGGATGTACTTTTACGCATGGCTCAGCAACTCGGCATTGGAACCAGAGGGCTTCTTGTCGAGCGAGTAGTCAAAGCGGGAAGGACGGAGTCCTTGCTTCAAGGCCAAGGTGGCCATAGAGTCTTTAAGATTGTAAACTTCGAGCGCAGCCTCCTTGAACCTCACCACAAAGTCCCTCAGGGACTCGCCACTCCTCTGTTGAACGATGAATAGGCTGTCGGCCACCCGAAGGATCCTCCGGCATGCATCGAAGTATGCCAGAAAGGCTCTCTCCAGCTATCGAAAGGAGTTGATGCTGCGCAGCGGTAGGCGGGAGTACTAAGCACGTGTAGTCTTCCGAAGGGTGATCGGGAAGGTGATGCAGAGGAGAGAGTCAGTCACCCCCTGAACCTGCATGAGGACCTTGTAGCTCTCTAGATGGTCCAGAGGATCAGTGGTGCCATCGTAGGGATCCAGCTGGGGCAGGCGGAACCAGTTTGAGATTGGCTCCTCCATGATACAGCAAAACAGTGGGGGGCTGTCGTAGTCCGTCTCTGGTGGGTCGGTGATTCTGCGGCTGAGCTCCTCTAGCCACTATTGTACTCTTGGAGGCCTCCCGGTGGGGGTGCCTGGGTGAGACACGACGGCGGGGGGCTCCCGCCGAGGGGATCTCCTGCGGGTGGACTACTGACTGGGTTGAGCCATCCTCGCGCCGACGAGGGTGGCCTTGGGTGCTGTCGTGCGGCCGCCGGTTGTTGTTGCAGCTCCTAGACCGTTGCCATAAGTTATTAGACGTTACCGAGACGTTACTTTAACCAAGACGTTATAGTTTGGCAGAGGATAGGTGGCCAGGCTGACAGGGACAGGTCGTAACCACCTTTGAGAATGTCAGGGGTGGCCCTGCCTGCCATCCATCTGCCAGGCATGGCGCCATAGGTGGTAGATCGGCCTAGTCATGTCAGGCATGCACCGTGACTGGTAGTGGCCACGCGCGATTGTAGGTGTTAGTGGGCTACGTAGCGGTGACAGGTGGTAAAGAAGGAGGGTTGCCCTATGATAATCGGATAGAGTTTTACTAGTCTTTATGTAGCGCTCCATAAAGAGCTAGAGAACCCCAACAAATTATCATAAGTGGCAGATACACAAAAACATATCCTGTTAAAAACTTTTTATTATCAGCTCAATTATATATGCACATCACTCAAATCAATACTAAGCATCAACCTGCTCATATAATATTTTTCATGACATTCCTAAGGTAGTTTACAAGATCACATTCACAATCAACATCAAAATCATAAGTACATACATCATGCTCATAATTTTCTTCAAAACATAAGTCTCATATTCATATCCAAAAAGGTCTGATACATCATTACATCTTACTGTACACATACACATGCAATATACAAATATCATCCCACCATATCTCAATATATATGGCTATCATCTATGCACCCTTACATCCAAGTAAGCTTCACCAGCTAAGGGTCCGGTCCTGCTGATCCTGTGATCCTAGCAGAAATACTCACTGATCTGAAAGAATATTTCAATCAAAGAGGGGTGAGACCTAAGTCCCAATGATTGGATAACCATCTAACCATGGAGAAATAGAGAACCATAACCTCATATTTTCAACTGTATGCTGATACTATATAGCTTGTATAACTCAAAGTATATTTTTAACATGATATCAGATAAAATAAAATGTAGTTTATTCTTCAAATAATATACCAGTACTAAAATACTCTACAATAACTTTCCACTGAAAGATAACTCATTAAGATAAAAATCCATGCATTACAATATGAAAATATGCATTCTTTATCTATAGCCCAGACTTTCTTTATTAAATTCTCGGATTTCCATCGGGATCTACCTGCCCACTGGCATCTCATGTAAACTTTCTCTCTTGGATAATTACTTGGCCCACTGGCCCTTTTTAAATCATAGTATATGCTTTTAAATCTCATGCTACTGGGCTATGTTTGTAATGCCTTTGAGGTACCACTCTATAGTCGCCCTCCTGTAGGTGTACTTTCATTGGTGCATGACTAGCAATAGGATCCTCACACAAATAGCACCCCTTACCCGTGCGGTTCACTCGGCAAAGTGCTTTGTTCCTTAACCCTGGAACCTCGGGTTTTCTCTCCGCCCCCACGGGCTATATATATATAGTAACCAGCTCCACTAAGCTATGATTCATGCCCCCATGGGCTGCTTACAACCTGCCCCACTGGACTGGTCAAGCGTGCACTCACCCCTGATACTGGGTTCATCATACGATCGAATCGCAAGGAGGTGCCAGCTCAATAGTAGTGTGCAATGCTCATGCCACAGTATAGTCTAAAGGGTGATCAGCCCCATATCTGCTTGATGCTCAGTATGATACATACATCAAAATATGTCATTTGGAAAGTTTTATCATGCAAATATGCCATGTATGCATCAACCATCCCCTCATCGAAACTCATGCTTATGTCTTTATGCTTAAAACTCATGCTCAAAACTTAAGCTTATTTCTTTATGCTTAAAATTCATGCTCAAAACTCATGTATCAGAATATCATGCACTAGGTTCTCATTTCTCAAATTTAAAACATACACAATACTCTACTAAACATAACATACCACAACTAGGTATTAGTCTCATTATACTAGCTCAAATTAACTTCTCATTGCTAGATGAGAATCCCAGTTACCTTTGTAGGTTACTTCTCAACTGGTACTCAACTCCGGTATTTTGGCTCCCTGAAATAACCCTTTGACCTACGTCAACATACAGATACGATAGCTATTAGGATTACCTCCACACGAGGTTTTCCCATAAAACCATGCATGCATACATGATCTATCCTCTAATATCTTATTATTTTCTTCCATCCTTTCTTTACTCAAGATTACTTCCACTATTGCCTCAAAATATAAGAGTCTAAGAAAATTTAAAGTCATGCAAGATCTAGGGAAGCTATAGCTTACCTGAAGCCAAGACAAATCCCAAGCTTTTCTTTCCTTTCCTCTTTCTTTCTCCTTTTCTTCTTCTTCCTCTTCCTCACTTTTCTTCTCTTCTTTCTCTCTTTCTTTCTTTCTTATCTCATGTTGAACCCACGCTTCCCTTTTTCTCTAATGACTTGAGGACCAAGTCACGGGTAACTTAGAGGCTAAGGCATGCCAATTTCCTATTTTGTCCTCAAATACTCTTAACACACACTTTTTGAAAAACACATGACTCACTTATAACCATGATATTTTGCCCTTAGATTTTCTTTTCCAAATTGCCCTTAGCACATTAGCAATTGCCATAAGAGCCTTTTCCAAATTTGCCCTGATAGCAATTTTTTAATCAATTTATAGCCCAGATTATTATTTTTTATTTAAATAAATAATATTATATAACATTTTTAGGAAAAAACCTCACCAACTTGAAGAGCTCGATTTTAGAAATCCAACGGTTCAAATGGCACTCAAATCAGACTTAAAATGAAATAAATATAAAATTTTCAAGATTTAACCTAGGAAATCTGCCGTCTTAGAGTCGCCTATAACAGATTTAGAGTCGGCTCCCGGAAAAATTAGAGTCGGCTCTTGAAAATTAGAGTCGGCTTTAATACGCAGTAAAAATTCTAACCTTCTATTTTTTCAATAGAGTCGACTCTCCCTTCTGACCGTGTCAACTTTAAAGCGTGCCGGAAGTTCAAAACCGTGCAAGAGTCGACTCCACTCTAATTAGAGTCGACTCTAATTACTAAAAACATCTCTTAATGATAAAACTCAAACTAAACTTTATTTTTCTTGTAATTTAAGCTTATTAAAACTTCATTCTCTCAATTTCTTAAATCAAACTCATTAGCATTCAAAAATATACTCATTTACTTCAAAATTTCTCTTTTTACATTTATCAAGTAGCCAATACGCACACACTTCATTGAAACCCTTCGACTTTCATTTCAAATAAAAAATACCATTAATATTATCAATAAATTACAAGGTTTTCAGGATGTTACAATGGAAGACTCTGGAGCCGAGGCCAACGGGGGCTCCAAGGTCCGAGGCTGAGGGGGACCTTGGAGTCTGAGGCCGAGGGGGACGCTGGTTGCTTAATCCGTTAGCTCTAACGTGGCTTGATCAGCCACATCAAATAGTAAGGATACGATGAAGGTATCATGTGATGGTGGTAGTGATAACGAAGAATGACAAATATGATGTAGAAAAGTAGTAGAATAGCAAAAAATAATGGATAGCAAAGGATGATGTGGTAGCAAAGGATGATGAAGATGATAGTAAATAATGGTAACATAATGAATGATGAAAGTATAAATATAAAAGAAAATTATTTTATTTTAAAAATATAAATAATTTGATGATATTTTTAAATTAATATATATTTAAAGAATATAAAAATATTTTTTATTTTTTATTTAAAAAATATTAGATTTAAATATAGGGCCACTTGGGTCTATTTTTGGAGACCAAACTGTAGTAGTTCCGAAACATGGGAAGCATCGTTGTTATCCCGGCGCGGTTGCATATCGATATGAATTCGACAATGTTGTGCCAACTGTTCGGAGTCACCATCGTTGGACATATGTTGTAAAACCTCATTATCTTCTTCACCAACGGGTGACGGGGAACCGGAGACCCGCTCTCAAACTCTCTTCGTAAAAGAAGATCCCATACTCAAGCTGCTCTGAGACCCTCTGTTCAGGTTTCGATAATCGTAGAACAATATCCCAAGGAATCTTATACCTTCGGCGGACTCTATCCAAATCCTCTAAGGTCATCACATAAGCCATATCACCAGGCCTTTCATACTTCTGAGTTAAGAGGAACATGCTTCGAAGGGGAGCACAAGAGTCTTGAGAAATGAATCTTTAAAGAAAAAGCAAGGAAATAGCATGATAGGGGATAGCTCTCCTCAACCCTTCTTTTAAACCGTCCTAGCAGAAAGGCAGTGCACCATCGACCAGGATCCCCAAATCTTGAAATTGCCAGCTCGGATGCCTTAAGCGCAGGGACTTGCCATATGTTGCTCCCCTGATTGTCATTTGCGAGAATCTAGGGGTTTTCGCTTCATCCATCGTGAAAAATGATGTTGTGGCGACGTGGCATTATGAAGCCATCATTGCGCACCTATTCAAGGTCAAATCCCCTGTCCGAATAAAATCATCCAGAACTCTACTCCTTATGCCTGAATTTAGACTTCGGACTAGGTAATGGGGGGCATATGATCGGGGTAAAATCATCATTACATCAAATATCCATGCACACGACGATAAGGTTGGGATCACTTTCGACTTCTGATCCGCCAGTTATCGCATCTTGATAAAGACAAAGAAAATATATCTCAGCGAGGCTAAGCTATCCTTATACCTTAGCTAGACCAAGCTATCTTTAAACTTCGGTCAGGCTGAGCTACTCCTATATCTCGGCCTGATCGAGCTATTTCCATGCTTCTGTCAGATTGAGTTGCTTTTACGCCTCAGTAGAATCCAGGAATCCTTGAACTTCTACGGAACCGAGCAACCTCCACACCTAGCGCAAGTGCGCTCGTTACCTATCATCACAATGAATGGCCCTGATCACTTGATTCCCAAAGTGTTTTCCCCAAAGTAGAAATAAAGGGCCAAGTGCGAAAAATTCAAATTATGATAATCTGATAAGATTCCAACCACATGGATCCCCAACCATCCTAAGTTGGGAATAAAGCCAACAATGCCGAACGTGGCCTAGAGCCTATAAATCACCGAATCTCAAAGCATCAGCTAGCCTCTCTAGCCAATGATCCTCTAACAACCAGATTCGAGTGCTACCGGTCTCATAACAAATTTGATTCGAATCAGATTCGAGTCATGACGATTTTCGATTTCCTATGACACGTCCAAGAAGTCAGGTAATTGCCTGCTATTACGCCAGCAACTTATAAAGACCCTGTCCAAAAATTCTTTAGGTACGCTCACTCTTTCACTGAAAACTCCATTGAAGCTCAAGCAGAGCTCACGGCTCCTTAGAGGCGATTCTTGAGGGACTCTTCTGTAAGAGCCTTCTCCTCATATCTGCTTGCTGTGAATCTCCACTGACTTAGGAGTCGGAGGGTCTTCCGCAGAGGGTCACCCCCAATGTTCTCTGCATGAGGACTATCTTGGAGGTCCACCCATGCGAGAGACAGGCGTCTGAATCCAGAGGTGGGCTGCACCCGAGTCAGAGAACGAATTTCTACGGCAACATGATCAAACATATTATAATTAGAATCTACTATTTATTAATTAAAAATCTTAATAATGACCTTTTCCAACCATTGTTAATTTGCAAGCAGCCTTTTAATATTATAATAGTTATCATTTTGGTCCCCTCATATAAGCCAAACTTGGGATTTGCTGTTTCATTTTCTAACCCTTTTTTTTCATAAATTAAAGCGAAAGATAAGGAAAAAGCGTTCAGCTCATTGATCAATTTGACTACTGTCAGCTAATAATTATTTTTTAATAAAATATTTGATTAAATTATTATTACTATTACTATTAAAATATTTAAATAATAAATAAAATATATTTATTTAAATATAATATATAATATTAATTATTTTAAATAAGTTATAAAAATAAAAAATTTGAAATATTATGTGATAGATAAATAATTCTATGCTAATAAATATAAATACTCAACTCAACTCATCTAAGCATTTTTCCATCTACATGGGATCGGTTACATGAATATGCTTCCTCCACTCTGCACTGTTTAGGGCTAAATCGGCATTCAAATTACAAATTGTTATATCTTTTTTAATTATTTATCTTCATCTTAGTTTAGGTCTATCGCTATCTCTATTCTTATCCTGAATTGATAAAAGATCATTTTTTCTAACCGAAACATTTAAAGGTTTTCGTCGTATATGTCCAAACTATCGTAATCGATTTTCTCTTATTCTATCTTTAATTACGACTACTTCTATCATTTCTCTTGTATATTTATTTCAAATTCTATTTTTAAAGTTTTACTATATACCCATTTCTGTTATATTTAATTTATTCATATATTATTTCAATATTGTCCAATACTGTATTGCATGTCATATAACTGGAATAATAGTGGTTTTATAATTTTTTTTGTAATTTTAATGAAAGATGTCGATCATACAATATTTTTGAAGCATTTTTTTATTTAATAAAAAATATAATTAATTTATACACATTAAAAATATTTTATTTTGAGCAATTATTTTTATTAACCTAAAACTAATCTTATTCCGTAAGATATACGATTTATAGGAGAAAATTTGACATAAAAACAGAGAACATAGCCAAAGATAAAAGGTTTAAGAAATTAAAATAAAAATTATAAAAATTGAGCAGCGGTTTGATACAACAATTTCTTTAATTAATTAATCCTAAACGTTAATTTTTGTGAGGCTAATACCATGCCAATTTGGAAGATAAGGAAGTCACGTCGTAGCATGACCAATACCATCCAAACACGTGGACGCATCTAAGCGCGACAAGAGTTCTGCCGCTTTAATCTTGTCGTCCATCCTTTTAAAAGCGATCAATAAATACCTAGCGCCCCCCCCCCCCCCCGGTCAATACATATCTTGCCGTCTTCTTTTGTTTTTGTCGTGCGTCTTCTTTTCGGTTGTTTCGCAGAGGGTTCTGGTTCTTTCATCGGTTTTATTTTTATTGTTAATCGGCTGTGAAGTTTTTTTCTTCCTTTTCACCCTAAACGATAAGGCGTTCGATCTATACGCTTGTGCGATTTTGTTTTGGTGTAGATGCTCTATTTTCAACAGATTTCATGGTTCATCACCTATTGACAAAGCTTGGGATCTGGAAGAGGAAGAAGTTGACCAAAGTTGTCTCAGATCCATATTTTTTCTTGCAGATCTGTACGGTTCGGTCCATTGGAAACGTGATGGACATAGGGATCTTGAAAAACGAGTCTGATGTCTCTAGTTTGTGAAAATAGAGTTGATGTTGAGGGGTGGGTTTCTGTGTTCCATGATGTAGAATAAAGGAAAGACAGGGAGCTCCATGGAATGGAAGTTAAGGGAGGGGAAATTGGTATCATGACGGTAGTTACTTTCGGATCCCATGTTGTCGCATCGACCTTTGCCATGTTGGGTGCGCTCGCATGGCAGGTCACCATATCCTAATAAAATATTTATTTTTTTGTGTTGGGGAGATCGCACGGGGTTTTTTTCCCCGGGTTCTCCCTCTCTGGTGTCTTCTCTTTTTTTTTTTTTAAAAAATAGTTCTACGAGTCGATCGCTATATCTATGCAATCATCGAAGGGCGATCAACCGTTGCCATCCAATTTATTCTAATGTTGCGATAACCGTTGCCATCCAATTTATTCTAATGTTGCGATAAGGTCATGTGTTACCATCCTTTCCGGATGCTTATCTTCCATAATGGCAACCCCCAGGTTTCGCTTCCTTGCATGATTATTATGACTATCGAGCATGCAGTTAAATTTCTAGCGTTGCATTATTTTTATCGGCCAATGAACTCTGCTGAAAAATTTTGTATTATTTTTCACGTTATGTTTATTTTGAATTTTTTTTTGTGTTGTTACTTGTTAGTTTTGAAATAAATGGTGGACTTGTTGTGTTGTCTGAAATTGACTTTGTAGAAGGGAGATTGATTTAATGTTAGTTTCTTGTTGTTTGGGGGACTTGTTGCTCGCGTTTCTTGGAGTTTGCTTCGTTGTAGTCATTGGATTCAAAACGATTCTTTTGCTCTGGATCTTTATGAGAAGATGTTTTTCTGGATGTCGCTGCATTGGATTTAAGATGATTCTCAGCTGTTGAGCTGTATGGTTATTTTGAAATAGAAGTTTGTCAACGAGGACTGGTTGTACCAAAAAGGAATCCTGCTTTTTGGAACGCTGAATTAAAAAGAATTGATTGAAGCTGCAAATGGAACGCTGGATGTGAGGGGGCGAAGTTGGTGCAATCCTGCTTGTAGTCAACTAACCGTGCATGCATTCTCGTAGCAATTTTATTGGGACTGCGTACGTTGAGGCTTCTATTCAAACCTCAACTGCGTTGTCCTAGCAGTGTTATTGGACTTCGTATTTCGAGGCTTCGAGTGTTTATTATTCTGTTTGGTGTGTGTAATTATTTTCAACACTTTGATTGCATTTGCATGGCAAGCATATGTATGGTAATCATTTCTTCGACTAGGATTGAAGCGTTCCTATAATTTGGGAACGCGGCTGTTATTTATTTTTTTAAACTGATGCACTGATTTTGTTTTAGTGGGTTAAATCTTTTTATGTTTCTAGTTAGTGCAACCTTTATTTTGCCGAGGTGGTGTATTGTGTATTTATTGCGTATTTTATCTTTGCCTCCTAACCTTTCTTCTTTGTTTCCATGGAAAGTGTTTTTCCAATGACAATGTTATGGATGTGATTGTCGGTAACTTAACACTAAGTCTTAATTGATGGTTTTAAATACCGTATCTTTTGTTTTTCGTCCGGTTGCATTGTATGAACGGGCTCAATAAAATTGTTGGCGGAGTTGTAGCTTTTGGATTGTGTGGGATTACATGGGCACGGATGGCAGCGTTGTAGCTTTTGGATGAGGCTAAATCATCTGCGTTGTGCGCTTTTGGATTATTGTTTGTATTTGGATTGTTTTCTCTGAATTTGAATTTGAATTTGAATGGTATGCTGTTTACCTACGGTTGGTTCTAGTTGATTTGTATGTCTTTTGCTGTGTTATTTGATAAATCATCTTTTAGGAAAAATGATTATGATTGGCAAGTAATTTGAAATTTGTGTAAAGTTGAGTCTGCTTGTGATTTTTAAGTGGATCGAATTTTTATGCTGCAAGTTTTCAAGTTTTGTGTGTTGTTTTATCATACAAAATATTTTTACTTTGGAAGTCTGAGCTCATGCAGCTTTGCTAAGCACATCGTGTGGGTTTTTTATTTTTTGGTTCTTTGTTTTTTGACGTTTTTTGGCTTTTTGTACGTTTTTTTTCCCTTGTATTATGCAGCTTTTCTAGGCACTTGCGCTGCTTTTTGGTCTAGGCTTAAAATTTAATTGCCCGCCCGATAAGTTTTAGATTTGTTTTTTTAGACTTTGCATCAACGATTTTTTTAAAGGGTATATGATTAATTTGCTTGGACATAATTTTTTAATAAAATATTGGTGTACTAGGCTTAAAATTTATTTTTGCTCTCGAGTTTTAGTTTTGCATGTCATAACGCAATCACCTTTTTTCACTATTTATGCGGGTATACATTTTGATTTGGTTTTAGTTGTTTCGGTTTAGTCGTTTATAGGAGTTGTTTCCTTCGTTATGGCTTGGTTGGTGTGTGGTTTTTATGTTCTATTTGAAATTATCATTTATTTTTGCCAAGTGGTGGAACGATAATTTTCGTTTTAATAGCTTGGTGGTGCTGTTTTGTGCTGGGGTTATGACTTTTATGGCATACGATTTTTATATTATATTATTTTAATTGCTATTAAAAAATAAATGATAGAAATATTGTGTTTTGGCCTAATAATATGATCCATATTTGGAAATTGAAAATTTGGTTGGTTTAGAGGATGGGGCTTAAGGATATTTTTATTTAAGTAGTGATATGTGTCCGCCCTGTTGTATTTTGGATCTCTAAGCTCTATAAATGGCGAGAGCGCGTGGGGCTTTGAAGGTGTTGTGGCGCTTTCAAATGCTTGAGACATTGGTGGATCGAATCCGTCGGGATCCTGCTTGCTTTTAAAACTTCGTTACAAAAATATACAACTTAAGTTTTTCCTTTTAGGTCTAAAATTTAAATTTATTTATTTTTATGTATTAATATTTTGGGTATGCTTCATAATTAATTTTAAATTGTTCTTTAATTCTTCTTCTTTCAATTAAATTCAAGGAGCTTTCGGTATTAATTGGATCAAATTAGGATTTACCTTATTATTATTATTATTATTTTGAAAAGATGGGTGATTAAATCAATCGTAAGTTAGTCTAAAATAGAAGTTTTGAGTATAATCCTGTTTTCATATTCAAAAATTCAAAAGATGGTCATTCAAAATTCAAAATTAGGAGATCTTTTGTAGAGTATCATAAGAATGGAGGAGTCAAGGTGATCAAATCCCTTAGCCGCTAGCATAACTTCATCCATCCCTTTGATAATAAAAGTAGAGAGCTTTGCGTACTTCCACCAAAATTGATTTTAACATACCTGGTGAGGGGCTCCGAAGAGAGAAAAATCGGATGTCGGTTCGCTATCGATGTAGTAGGAAACCCAAGAGATTAGAGTTGTTAAAATATAGCTTTTTGGATAGTCCGTTGAGGGAGATAGAGTCTTCGGTGAAGTTCAGTGAAGATCAGTTTATTTGAGATAACCATATTTGGTACGCTGTGACAGTCCTGCGGGTGGACTACTGACTGGGTTGAGCCATCCTCGCGCCCGACGAGGGTGGCCTTGGGTGCTGTCGTGCGGTCGCCGGTTGTTGTTGCAGCTCCTAGACCGTTGCCAAAAGTGGGCTACGTAGCGGTGACAGGCGGTAAAGAAGGAGGGTTGCCCTATGATAATCGGATAGAGTTTTACTAGTCTTTATGTAGCGCTCCATAAAGAGCTAGAGAACCCCAGCAAATTATCATAAGTGGCAGATACACAAAAACATATCTTGTTAAAAACTTTTTATTATTAGCTCAATTATATATGCACATCACTCAAATCAATACTAAGCATCAACCTGCTCATATAATATTTTTCATGACATTCCTAAGGTAGTTTACAAGATCACATTCACAATCAACATCAAAATCATAAGTACATACATCATGCTCATAATTTTCTTCAAAACATAAGTCTCATATTCATATCCAAAAAGGTCCGATACATCATTACATCTTACTGTACACATACACATGCAATATACAAATATCATCCCACCATATCTCAATATATATGGCTATCATCTATGCACCCTTACATCCAAGTAAGCTTCACCAGCTAAGGGTCCGGTCCTGCTGATCCTGTGATCCTAGCAGAAATATCACTGATCTGAAAGAATATTTCAATCAAAGAGGGGTGAGACCTAAGTCCCAATGATTGGATAACCATCTAACCATGGAGAAATAGATAACCATAACCTCATATTTGGAGAAATAGAGAACCATAACCTCATATTTTCAACTGTATGCTGATACTATATAGCTTGTATAACTCAAAGTATATTTTTAACATGATATCAGATAAAATAAAATGTAGTTTATTCTTCAAATAATATACCAGTACTAAAATACTCTACAATAACTTTTCACTGAAAGATAACTCATTAAGATAAAAATCCATGCTTTACAATATGAAGATATGCATTCTTTATCTATAGCCCAGACTTTCTTTATTAAATTCTCAGATTTCCATCGGGATCTACCTGCCCACTGGCATCTCATGTAAACTTTTCCTCTTGGATAATTACTTGGCCCACTGGCCCTTTTTAAATCATAGTATATGCTTTTAAATCTCATGCTACTGGGCTATGTTTGTAATGCCTTTGAGGTACCACTTTACAGTTGCCCTCCTGTAGGTATACTTTCATTGGGTGCGTGACTAGCAATAGGATCCTCACACAAATAGCACCCCTTACCTGTGCGGTTCACCCGGCAAAGTGATTTGTTCCTTAACCCTGGAACCTCGGGTTTTCTCTCTTCCCCCACGAGCTATATATATATATAGTAACAGCTCCACTGAGCTATGATTCATGCCCCATGGGCTGCTTACAACCTACCCCACTGGACTGGTCAAGCATGCACTCACCCCTGATTTTGGGATTCATCGTACGATCGAATCGCAAGGAGGTGCCAGCTCAATAGTAGTGTGCAATGCTCATGCCACAGTATAGTCTAAAGGATGATCAGCCAAATAGCTACCTGATGCTCATTATGATACATACATCAAAATATGTCATTTGGAAAGTTTTATCATGCAAATATGCCATGTATGCATCAATCATCCCCTCATCGAAACTCATGCTTATGTCTTCATGCTTAAAACTCATGCTCAAAACTTATGCTTATTTATTTATGCTTAAAATTCATGCTCAAAACTCATGTATCAGAATATCATGTACTAGGTTCTCATTTCTTAAATTTAAAACATACACAATACTCTACTAAACATAACATATCACAACTAGGTATTAGTCTCATTATACTAGCTCAAATTAACTTCTCATTGCTAGATGAGAAACCCACTCACCTTAGTAGGTTACTTCTCCACTGGTACTCAACTTCGGTATTTCGACTCCCTAAAATAATCCTCTTGACCTACGTCAACATACAGATACAATAGCTATTAGGATTACCTCCACACGAGGTTTTCCCCTAAAACCATGCATGCATACATGATCTATCCTCTAATATCTTATTATTTTCTTCCATCCTTTCTTTACTCAAGATTACTTCCACTATTGCCTCAAAATATAAGAGTCTAAGAAAATTTAAAGTCATGCAAGATCTAGGGAAGCTATAGCTTACCTGAAGCTAAGACAAATCCGATGCTTTTCTTTCCTTTCCTCTTTCTTTCTCCTTTTCTTCTTCTTCCTCTTCCTCTCTTTTCTTCTCTTCTTTCTCTCTTTCTTTCTTTCTTATCTCTGGTTGAACCCACGTTTCCCTTTTTCTCTAATGACTTGAGGACCAAGTCACGGGTAACTTAGGGGCTAAGGCATGCCAATTTCCTATTTTGCCCTCAAATACTCTTAACACATGCTTTTTGAAAAATACGTGACTCACTTATAACCATAATATTTTGCCCTTAGATTTCTTTTCCAAATTGCCCTTAGCACAATTAGCAATTGCCATAGGAGCCTTTTCCAAATTTGCCTTGATAGCAATTTTTTTAATCAATTTATAGCCCAGATTATCATTTTTTATTTAAATAAATACTTTATATAACATTTCTAAGAAAAGACATCACCAACTTGAAGAGCTCAATTTTAGAAATCCAACGATTCAAACGACACTCAAATCAGACTTAAAATGGAATAAATATAAAATTTTCAAGATTTAACCCAGGAAATCTGCCGTCTTAGAGTCGACTCTAACAGATTTAGAGTCGGCTCTTAGAAAAATTAGAGTCGGCTCTAATACGCAGTAGAAATTCTAACCATCTGTTTTTTTAATAGAGTTAACTTTTCCTTCTGAAGGTGTCAACTTTAAAGCGTGCCGGAAGTTCAAAACCGTGCAAGAGTCGACTCCACTCTAATTAAAGTACTCTAATTACTAAAAACATCTCTTAATGATAAAACTCAAACTAAACTTTATTTTTCTTGTGATTTAAGCTTATTAAAACTTCATTCTCTCAATTTCTTAAACCAAACTCATTAGCATCCAAAAATATACTTATTTACTTCAAAATTTCTTCTTTTTATGTTTATCAAGTGGCCAATATGCACACACTTCATTGAAACCCTCCGACTTTCATTTCAAATAAAAAATATCATTAATATTATCAATAAATTACAAGGTTTTCAGGATGTTACAATGGAAGAATCTTGAGCCGAGGCCAACTGGGGCTCCAAGGTCCAAGCTCTAACGTGGCTTGATCAGTCACATCAAATAGTAAGGATACATTGAAGGTATCATGTGATGGTGGTAGTGATAACGAAGAATGACAAATATCATGTAGAAAAGTAGTAGAATAGCAAAAAATAATGGATAGCAAAGGATAATGTGGTAGCAAAGGATGATGAAGATGATAGTAAATAATGGTAACATAATGAATGATGAAAGTATAAATATAAAAGAAAATTATTTTATTTTAAAAATATAAATAATTTGATGATATTTTTAAATTAATATATATTTAAAGAATTTAAAAATATTTTTATTTTTTATTTAAAAAATATTAGATTAAAATATAGGGCCACTTGGGTTTATTTTTGAAGACCAAACTGTAGTAGATCCAGAACATGGGAAGCATCGCTGTTATCCCGGCGCGGTTGCACATCGATATGAATTTGTTGACAATGTTGCGCTAACTGTTCGGAGTCACCATCGTTGGACACATGTTGTAAAACCTCATTATCTTCTTCACCAACGAGTGGATGGGGAACCGAAGTCCCGCTCTCAAACTCTCTTCGTAAAAGAAGATCTCATACTCAAGCTGCTCTGAGACCCTCTGTTCAGGTTTCAATAATCGTAGAACAATATCCCAAGGAATCTTATACCTTCGGCGGACTCTATCCAAATCCTCTAAGGTCATCACAGAAGCCATATCACCCAGGCCTTTCATACTTCCGAGTTGAGAGGAACAGGCTTCGAAGGGGAGCACAAGAGTCTTGAGAAATGAATCTTGAAGAAAAAGCAAGGAAATAGCATGATAGGGGATAGCTCTCCTCAACCCTTCTTTTAAACCGTCCTAGCAGAAAGGCAGTGCACCATCGACTAGGATCCCCAAATCTTGAAATTGCCAGCTCGGATGCCTTAAGCGCAGGGACTTGCCATATGTTGCTCCCCTGATTGTCATTTGCGATAAACTAGGGGTTTTCTGCTTCATCCACCGAGAAAAATGATGTTGTGGCGACGTGGTATTTATGAAGCCATCATTACGCACCTCTTCAAGGTCAAATCCCCCGTCCGAATAAAATCATCCGTGTTGGCCCAGATGGCAACCCAAGAGGGGGGGTGAATTGGGTTCTTTAAAAAATTTAACCTTTTAAAAACTATTGGCTTTAAGATAAATGAAATTAAATGCAATGCAAATATAAAGCACAAACAAGGAGATAGAGATAGAGATAATTGAAACACGGCAAACATAAAGATTTTATAGTGGTTTGATGTATCCAACACCTATGTCCACTCCCAAGATTCACTTGGGTCCACACTATAATCGACTTGATTACAGTCGAGTTGTTTTCCAAGATCACAACTCACAACTTATTGTTTTACCCGGGATCACAACGAACCCAGCCGATTTTCTGGGCTCATCAGCACAAAACCCTAAACTCAAGCTAAACTTGCTTGACCCAAGGTATACAACCTCCACTAGTTCAACCCCCCTGATTGAACCAGCAAAACAAGATATAATAATGTTTAAGATACAAGATAGCTCCTTAAATGAGCAAATATTCAAATAAATGAACAAGGTTTAGAAAAGCCTGTTTGAAGTGGATTGGATTTGAGCTTTTCTTCTTTTCTTCTTTTCCTATTCTCTTTGGAGATGTTGAATCAAGCCTTAGCTTTGATTCATTGCAAACGTTGCAAATGAGAAGTTGTAAGATCTTCAAAACAGAGCTTTTTCCCTTTTTGTGAATCCTTTGATTTTTCAAACTTTGAATACCTTGGATTTTTCTTTGAGCTTTTTGAAGTGGAAGGATTTGATTTTGAGTACTTCTCTCTTGGATTTCAGGCTCAAGACTTCTCGGATTTTTGATTTGGATATTCTCCCTCTTTTCTTTTTTTTCGTTCTTCTTCTTTTTCAAACGGGCATTCTCCCTTTTTATAGATTTTCTTCAATCCATTTTTGGGATGAAACTAGCCATTGGAGTGTACCTGGAAATAAAATATATCTGTTAGAAATTAGGTAAAAAGGAAATATTACCGTTAGAGCTGATCTGGCATTTTAAATTTTCGTCCCAGACAGGTTGGAGTTGGCTCCAACTTTTCAGGTGTCGGCTCCAAGTCGTTTATCCAAAAATAGAAAGTTCTAAGTTCATTGAGGAGTCGGCTTCAAAAAAGTTAGGTGTCGGCTCACCATCGTCAGGTGTCGGCTCCAGAATACTGTATGTGTCGGCTCCAAGATGCTCAAAAAATAAGCGTTCTGTCCCCGCATCGGAGTCAACTCCAGACACTGTAAGTGTTGACTCCGAAACTCAAGGTGTCGGCTTCGAAACTCAAGGTGTCGGCTCCAGACCATATCAAAAATCAGAAGAATATTTGACTGGCCATGGGGTCGGCTCTAGGAATTCTAGGTGTCGACTCCAAGTTCTGAAACTTTGAAACTTGAGATTTGCAATTGATTCAAAACTCATTTCTTATTACCTTTAAATCGATCAAATATTTTTAAGCGCTGAAACACTTGTGAAATCCATTAGTAATCAAATAAATATACTCAATTCCTTTATTAATCATCAAAATCAATAATTGAGTCAACAATCTCCCCCTTTTTGATGATTATAAAAACATTGAGTATATGCAAAGTATTCTTAAATTAAAATTTTCAAGAAAGTGATCCTCACAAGTAAGCTCCCCCTGAATAAGGTAGCTCCCCTGTGAAGTTCAAATTATCAATTGTATCTCCTTATTGCTTTACATATTTATCAATTGTTCTTCATATTTGATACCAAATAAATAAATACCAATTAAAGCATAACTAATTAATGCATATACGACATAACTTTCTCCTCCTTTTTTGTAATCAATAAAAGATAAAGAAAAGTTAAGTCAAAAGATAAACTTGATAGATCAAAGGATAATTTCATTTCATTAAAGTCAAGTATTACAAAAAGAAACTATACTTTCATTGCATCAAAGTTTAAACTTCATTACATCAAAAACTAATTTTTCATTACATCAAAACATTAAACAACATAAAAACTACAAGTTGGTTCTAATGATCCTTGTCAAATGATCTAGAATCTTATGCATTCCATCACTCTGAGTGGCTACAAATTCTTTCAACCTTCTATCAACAAAAGAGCAAGCAGTCATAATTTTATCTTGAAGCTCTGCATTGCACTTTGAATAGGTCTCAGAATCTCCACATATGTCTTTAAGTTCTTCAAATACATTCTTCAAATCACTACTTAAAGATCCAGTAGAGGAGCTAAGAGTAGATTCTATTTTGGCAATCCGATCATCTAAGGAATAAAGTATTTCTTTAAGATTCATAAATTTGTTATCAAACTCAGTCTTCAGTTCATCCTTCTGAGCAGCAAGCAATCCTTTGAGTTGCTCTATTTGAAGGTTTGAAAATCTAACTGATGAAGAGGATGGCTGAACATGAATTTGAGCAGGTGCAGGGGCAGGAACTGGACTCCTCGGCTGCGGTGAGGGAACCCTCATAGACGGACCAGCCTCACAAGGTGCAGAATGTCTAGGCTCAGGGGTCTCTCATCCAAGTTACCTTTCCTTTCCCATTGCCCGTTCACCTTTACAAATCCCATCCTATGCAAAGTGGCCAAACTGTAATAGTCAGTGTGTCTCAGGTTCTTTGAGGGTTCATTGTCCAAAATTACAACCCCTTGGCTTCTAAATACCATAGTTAAAACCATGCCATAGGGTAGTGACGATCTTC
The DNA here is from genome assembly GCA_900491605.1 of Calamus simplicifolius. Classification (NCBI taxonomy): domain Eukaryota; kingdom Viridiplantae; phylum Streptophyta; class Magnoliopsida; order Arecales; family Arecaceae; genus Calamus; species Calamus simplicifolius. The sequence goes on from UESW01004255.1 coordinate 557,360, forward strand.
TCTTCCCTCCGGCCTGTGCCATATAGAATATCATCATAGCAGCTAAATTAATAGGTTGACTGGTCAAAATACTGTCCATCACAACAATGTCCCGCTCAGAGACATACTCAAAACGTTCGGTCTTTGGGAATAAAATTCTGCTGCAAATGTTGTGTAGCAATCTTAATTCCAAGGGCAACTGGTTAGCCCTAATTTCCTCAAATTCTTCAACATCTCTCCCTAACATCCTTGATATGGCCGCTGATCTTTCACTATGCACATCGGCTGCTAATCCGGTAATGGGGATGCTTAAGATATTGCCTAATTTTTGAAATGTAAGATGAATCTGTTTGCCTCTAACAGAGCTCACTAAACCGCCATCACCTCTCGACAAATTAAAGTAAAATTCTTTCACTAATGCTGGGTAAGTAGGAACATCAAGAGAACAAACTCTATCCCATCCAAGTTCCTTGAGTTGATTACCAATCGAAAAACCCTCGGATTGAAAGAACTCAAAGTCAACTTTCCTACCCATTGTGATTACCCTCCCTGCTAGGGTATCTACCTGAGGTGAAGTGGTGTTGGGATTGTCTGAATCGGTGGAGGAATCCTCGCTTGGAGACGGCTCGCGGACGGGTCGCCTCACGGAGCGTTTTCCGATCACCACAGGCATTCCAATCACCGAACCTCTCCTCTTATGTGCCATTGGATCCTTAGGAAAGCTTGGATAGAGTGGAATTAGAGATGGGGAGGATTTGAGAGAGTTTTGGAGAAATTTGGTGGAGGATTCGAAGAGTTATGAAATGACGAGGTGTCGACTCTGCCCTAATAAATTGATTTTGGATTCCCAGGTGTCGACTCCCGCAAAGTCGGGTGTCGACTCCAAATCGCTAACACAGTCAGCGCTTGAACTGGAGTCGGCTCCACTTATACGGGTGTTAGCTCCAAGGTCAGGGACCGAGAGCGATACAGACAAAGGTGTCGACTCCCCATTCTGAGGTGTCGACTCCAATGACAGTTTCAAAGAAAAATAATTGAGATTCAAACAACTGAAACTTGTCAAAATAAATTCGATAAAATCTTGATAAAATTTTGGAGTATGAAGAATCAAGTTACTCAAATGACTAGATAATTTGTCCTTAAAATTATGAAAGGAATATCAAGAAATTAATATAGATCTAGAAAGTCATTCCTTAACGTATCAAAATCAATCTAAGGGGGTCACATATTCCAATGACAGTTTCAAAGAAAAATAATTGAGATTCAAACAACTGAAACTTGTCAAAATAAATTCGATAAAATCTTGATAAAATTTTGGAGTATGAAGAATCAAGTTACTCAGATGACTAGATAATTTGTCCTTAAAATTATGAAAGAAATATCAAGAAATTAATATAGATCTAGAAAGTCATTCCTTAACGTATCAAAATCAATCTAAGGGGTCACATATTCCTAATTCACCTCTAAGATAACAAAATCTCTCTTCACTCAAAGGTTTTGTAAATATATCAGCTAATTGTTCTTCAGTATTAACATATTCAAGACAAATTTCATTATTAGCTACATGTTCTCTTATAAAGTGATATCTAATTTCAATGTGTTTTGTTCTTGAATGTTGAATTGGATTTTTAGTTAGATTTATTGCACTTGTGTTATCACACATAATTGGAGTTTTGTTAAGTGTTATGTTGTAATCTTCAAGTTGTCTCTTAATCCAAAGGATTTGAGCACAGCAACTTCAGCTGCAACATATTCTGCTTCAGCAGTAGATAATGCAATTGAATTTTGCTTTTTGCTAAACCAAGAGATTAAGTTACTACCTAAGAATTGACATGCTCCACTTGTGCTTTTTCTATCTAATTTACATCCAGCATAATCAGAATCAGAATATGCAATCAAGTTTAATGTTGAGTCTCTAGAATACCATAAACCTACATTTTTAGTTCCACTTAAATATCTTAAAATTCTTTTTACAGCAATTAAGTGAGATTCTTTATGTTCAGATTAAAATCTAGCGCATAGACATACAGCAAACATTATATCTGGTCTACTAGCTATTAAGTAAAGAAGAGATCCGATCATACCTCTGTAATATTTTTGATCTACTTTCTTACCATCTTCATCTTTGTCCAGCTTGCATGAAGGACTCATAGGAGTTCCAAGTGGTTTGATTGACTCCATTCCAAACTTCTTGAGCAGTTCTTTTGTGTATTTGGCTTGATTGATGAAAAATCCTTCTTTGCTTTGCTTGATTTGAAGTCCTAGGAAGAAGTTGAGTTCTCCCATCATGCTCATTTCAAACTCACCCTGCATCAACTTAGCAAATTCTTGACATAACAAATTGTTAGTAGCACCGAATACAATATCATCAACATATATTTGTACTACTAATAAATCCTTGTCTTTTTTTTCAAAAATAGTGTTTTATCAATATTTTCTCTTGTAAAATCATTTTCAATTAGAAATTCACTTAATCTTTCATACCAAGCTCTAGGTGCTTGTTTTAAACCATATAGTTCTTTGTGCAATTTAAAAACATGATTTAGAAATTCATGATCTTCAAAACCTGGTGGTTGTTCAACAAAAACTTTCATTTATAAATCCATTTAAAAATGCACTTTTAACATCCATTTGAAATAAATTGATATGCATATGACATGCAAATGCAAGTAATAATCTAATTGCTCTAGTCTAGCTACAGGTGCAAAAGTTTCATCAAAATCAATTCCTTCTTCTTGATTATATCCTTTTGCAACTAATCTAGCTTTGTTTCTAATTACTATGCCATTTTCATCTAATTTATTTCTAAATACCCATTTTGATCCTATAATAGAGTGATTTTTAGGTCTATCTACAAGAGTCCAAACATTATTCCTAGTAAATTGATTTAATTCTACTTGCATAGCTAACATCCAATTATAATCTTTTTCTACTTCTTCAATAGTTTTAGGTTCAATTTGAGATACAAATGCAAGATGATTATTGATGTTTCTCATTGATGATCTAGTTCTTACTCCTTGAGATGGATCACCTATAATTAATTCTTTAGGATGACCATAGGCATATCTCCAGTCTCTAGGAAGATCTACATCATTATGATTTGCATCAACAACATCAACATTAGGAGAATCATTATCCTTAGCTTCTTGTTCATGATCCGAAGATACATCTATATTTAATTTTTCAATTTCTCTTTCTAGAATGTTTGTATCTTCCTCATCATCAATCTTTTCAGAACTTGATGCTAAAGATTCATCAAAAATTACATGAATAGATTCTTCTACAATTAAGTTTCTCTTGTTAAACACTCTATAGGCTTTACTAGATGTTGAATATCCTAAGAAAATGCCTTCATCAGATTTTGCATCAAATTTTCCTAGATTATCTTTGCCATTATTATGAATGAAACATTTACAACCAAATGCATGAAAGTAACTTATGTTTGGTTTTCTATTATTCCATAGTTCATAAGGGGTTTTCTTAATGATTGGCCTAATTAAAGCTCTATTAAGAATGTAACATGTTGTGTTTATAGCTTCCGCCAAAAGTATTTTGGTAAGTTGCTTTCACATAGCATGGTACGGGCCATATCTTCTAAAGTTCTATTTTTTCTTTCAACTACTCCATTTTGTTGTGGTGTTCTAGGTGCTAAAAAATTATGATGAATTCCATTTTCTATGCAAAAATTTTCAAATAAATGATTTTCAAATTCAGTGCCATGATCACTTCTTAGAGACACTATGGTGTTGTTTTTCTCATTTGTGACCTTCTTGAAGAATTTCAAAAATAGTGGAAAGGTCTCATCCTTATGAGCTAAAAACAATACCCAAGTGTATCTAGAGTAATCATCTACAATCACAAGACCATATTTCTTTCCTCCTAGACTTGTGGTTCTAGTAGGTCCAAAAAGATCCATGTGAAGTAGTTCAAGTGGCCTAGAAGTGGAAACAATATTTTTAGTTTTGAAAGAATTTCTAGTTTGTTTTCCAAATTGACATGCATCACAAATTTTGTTATTTTCAAAATCTAGTGTGGAAGTCCTTTTACTAAATCCATTTTAATTAATTTTGAAATAGGTGTGTGCTTGCATGACCTAATCTACGATGCCATAACCAACCAATCTCATTCATATTAGCATTATTAGCAACTAAGCAATGATTACTAGTAGACAAATTGTCTAAATCAATCAAGTATACATTGCCATTTCTATTTCCAATAAAAACAATGCTATTATCAATGGGATTAGAAACAGTGCAGATAGATGCTTCAAATGATACTTTAAAACCTTTATCACATAATTGCTAATACTATTAGATTATGTTTCAAACCATTGACATATAAAACATTTTCAATATATGTGGAGGGAGTTATTTGAATTTACCAAACCCATGATTTGGCCTTTGCCATTGTCACCAAATGTAACAACTCCTCCTCTTTTGCTTCAAGGGTGATGAATGATCCTTGTCACCCGTCATGTGTCTTGAGCAGCCGCTATCGAGATACCACTTTTTCTTTGATCTTTTGGCCGCAAGACACTCCTGCAAAAATAATTAAGTCTTATATTTAGGTACCCAAGCCTTCTTGGGTCCTTCATGGTTAGTAGCATAAAAGATTGTTCCTTTGGGAACCCATATTTTCTTGCCTTTATATTTAATTTTTTGTTATTATTTCTTGCATTACATTCATAGGATTTATGGCCTTTCTTGTTACAATAATGACATGTAACATTATCTTATTTTGTTCTTTTCTAAAAAAGTTTTTGACAAATTTTTGTTTTAAGTTAGGTCTATATCCTAATCCAGCTTTATCATATATAGCTCTTTGATTACTTAATAATAAATTAAGTTTTTCAGAACTATAAGTAAATTTATCAATAATATTTTATATTTATCAACTTCCTTCTTTAATTATCATTTTCATTGGAAATTGATTCTCTTTCTTTTGTCAATTTTCTTTTTCAGATTTTAGCATTTTAATTTCATTAGTAAGATCATCTTTTCTTTAACAAGAATTGAGTTATCATTTTTCAAAGATTTGTATTTTTTTTCAAAACTTTAAAATCATCTACTAGTTCATTAAAGCTTCAATAATTCATCAAATGCAAATCATCACAGGGTTTTCGGAACTTACCTCGCTGTCGTCGTTTGCCATAAAGCAAATGTTTGCAACTTCTTTTTGTTCTTCCTCTGAAGAGGATTCATCGCTGTCACTCCAGGTTGCAACATAGGCTTTCTTCTTCTTCTTGTAAGTCTTCTTTAATTGAGGACAATCATATCTAAAGTGCCCCGGTTTCTTACACTCATAGCAAATCAAGGGGTCTTTCTCTTTGTCCTTGTCCTTTTCCTTTTCTTTTTCTCCTTCCATCTTAATTCCAGATTTCTTCTTGTGGAAGGGTCTCTTTCTTCTCATGAATTTTTTGAATTTTCTTGCTAGAAGAGCTGTCTCATCATCATCATTATCACTGCAGCTCTCCTCACTTTCAGCAGCCTTAAGAGCTATAGTCTTTTTCTTCTTCACATCTTCTTCTATGTGCTGCTTCATGTTAATTCATGGGTCATAAGGGATCCAAGTAGCTCCTCCAAGGGTAAGGTGTTGAGGTCCTTGGCTTCTTGGATTGCTGTCACCTTTGCTTCCCAAGTCCTTGGAAGTGACCTAAGAATTTTGCGAACAAGTTCAGAATTAGTATAGGTCTTGCCTAGACTTTTCAAACCATTTACAATATCAGTGAATCTAGTATACATGCATGCTATAGTTTCAGTTTGTTCCATGCTAAATAATTCATATTTATGAACAAGAATATTTATTTTAGATTCTTTACTTGATTAGTACCCTCATGGGATAACCCTCATGGGTAACCTCTAATCTATCCCATATTTCTTTTGCGAATTACATGTAGAAATTCGATTAAATTCATTTGCATCTAATGAACAATATAAGACATTCATGGCCTTAGCATTGAGCTGAGCCATTTTCTATCATTATCATTCCAATCCCTTTCGGGCTTAGGAACAATAGAGCCATCAACAATGTGTGTGGGTGTGCTAGGTCCATTAATTATAACACTCCACAATTCATAATCAGAAGCTTGAATGAATATCCTCATTCTTGCTTTCCAATATGAATAGTTGGAACCATTAAATAAGGGAGGTCTATTTGTAGAATGACCTTCAGCAAATGAAGATCCAACTTGAGCTGCCATTTGGATCTTTAGCTCTTGATCGTGTGATCAAATTCAAATGAGCACTTGCTCTGATACCAATTGTTGGCCCAGATGGCAACCCAAGAGGGGGGGGTGAATTGGGTTCTTTAAAAAATTTAACCTTTTAAAAACTATTGGCTTTAAGATAAATGAAATTAAATGCAATGCAAATATAAAGCACAAACAAGGAGATAGAGATAGAGATAATGAAACACGGCAAACACAAAGATTTTATAGTGGTTCGGTGTATCCAACACCTACGTCCACTCCCAAGATTCACTTGGGTCCACACTATAATCGACTTGATTACAGTCGAGTTGTTTTACAAGATCACAACTCAAACTTGTTGTTTTACCCGGGATCACAACGAACCCAGCCGGTTTTTCGGGCTCACCAGCACAAAACCCTAAACTCAAGCTAATCTAGCTTGACCCGAGGTATACAACCTCCACTAGTTCAATCCCCTGATTGAACTAGCAAAACAAGAAGAATAATGTTTAAGATACAAACAGCTCCTTAAATGAGCAAATATTCAAATAAATGAACAAGGTTTAGAAAAGCCTGTTTGAAGTGATTGGATTTGAGCTTTTCTTCTTTTTCCTCTTCTCTTTGGAGATGTTGAATCAGGCCTCAGCTTTGATTCTTGCAAAGTTGCAGATGAGAAGTTGGAAATCTTCAAAACAGAGCTTTTTCCCTTTTTGGAATCCTTTGATTTTTCAAATTTGAACGCCTTGGATTCTTCTTTGAGCTTTTGGAGTGGAAGGATTTGAATTTGAGTACTTTCTCTTGGATTTCAGGCTCAAGACTTCTCGGATTTTTGATTTGATATTCTCTCTTCTTTTTTTTGTTCTTCTTCTTTTTCAAACGGGTGTTCTCCCTTTTTATAGATTTTTTAATCCATTTTTGGGATGAAACTAGCCGTTGGAGTGTACCTGGAAACAAAATATATCCGTTAGAAGTTAGGTAAAAAGGAAATATTACCGTTAGAGCTGATCTGGCATTTTAAATTTTTGTCCCAGACAGGTTGGAGTCGGCTCCAACTTTTCAGGTGTCGGCTCCAAGTCGTTTATCCAAAAATAGAAAGTTCTGAGTTCGTTGAGGAGTCGGCTCCAAAAAGTTAGGTGTCGGCTCGCCATCGTCAGGTGTCGGCTCCAGAATACTGTGTGTGTCGGCTCCAAGATGCTCAAAAAATAAGCGTTCTGTCCCCGCATCGGAGTCGGCTCCAGACACTGTAAGTGTCGACTCCGAAACTCTAGGTGTCGGCTCCGAAACTCTAGGTGTCGGCTCCAGACCGTATCAAAAATCAGAAGAATATTTGACTGGCCATGGGGTCGGCTCCAGAATTCTAGGTGTCGACTCCAGGTTCTGAAACTTTGAAACTTGAGATTTGCAATTGATTCAAAACTCATTTCTTAATACCTTTAAATCGATCAAATATTTTTAAGCCTGAAACACTTGTAAATCCATTAGTAATCAAATAAATATACTCAATTACTTTATTAATCATCAAAATCAATAATTGAGTCAACAATCCGGAACTCTACTCCTTATGCCCGAATTTAGACTTTGGACTAGGGAGTGGGGGGCATATGATGCGGGGTAAAATCATCATTACATCAAATATCCGTGCACACGATGAAAAGGTTGGGATCACTTTCGACTTCTGATCCGCCAGTTATCGCGTCTTGATAAGGACAAAGAAAATATATCTCAATGAGGACAAGCTATCCTTATACCTTAGCTAGACTGAGCTATCTTTAAACTTCGGCCAGGGTGAGCTACTCCTATATCTCGGCCAAATTGAGCTATTTTCGTGCTTCGATCAGACTGAGTTGCTTTTACTCCTCAACAGAATCCAGGAATCTTTGAACTTCTGCGGAGCCGAGCTACCTCCACACCTAGCCCAAGTGCGCTCGTTACCTATCATCACGATGAACTGCCCTAATCGCTTGATTCCCAAAGTGTTTTCCCCAAAGTAGAAATAAAGGGCCAAGTGCAGAAAAATTTAAATTTATGATAATCTGACAAGATTCCAACCATGTGGATCCCCAACCATCCTAAGTTAGGAATAAAGCCAACAATGCCGAACGTGGCCTAGAGTTGATGTTGAGGGGTGGGTTTCTGTGTTCCATGATGTAGAATAAAGGAAAGACATGGAGCTCCATGGAATGGAAGTTAAGGGAGGGGAAATTGGTATCATGACGGTAGTTACTTTCGGATCCCATGTTGTCGCATCGACCTTTGCCATGTTGGGTGCGCGCATAGCAGGTCACCAGATCCTAATAAAATATTTATTTTTTTGTGTTGGGGAGATCGCATGGGTTTTTTTTTCCCAGGTTCTCCCTTTCTGGTGTCTTCTCTTCTCATTTTTTTTGGGTTAAAAATAGTTTTACGAGTCGATCGGTATATCTATGCAATCATCAAAGGGCGAGCAACCGTTGCCATCATCAACCTTAAAGCTTTGAGGTACATATGCACAGCTATTTAGTATCGTTTAAATTCCTTCTATGGAAGGAGAGGATCTAATTTATTTCATCAAATTTTATAGATGAGCAGGCATCTCGTGAGATATGATTATTCGCAAGTGATAATTCTGTGAGTAAATCCAATGGTAGGCTTTGTTTCACTCGTTAATTTATATTCTCCAATTTATTAAGATCATTAGTTGAAGTCAATTGACAGTTTTTCTGGGTAATTTATTTCATTCGGATCATCCAATTCATATTCTAATGTTGCGATAAGGTCATGTGTTACCATCCTTTCCGGGTAATTTATTTCATTCGGTTCATCCAATTCCTGCTATGCTTATCTTCCATAATGGCAAATGGGGTGCCCCCAGGTTTCACTTCCTTGCATGATTATTATGACTATCGAGCATGCAGTTAAATTTCTAGCGTTGCCAAATGAGAAGAATTACTGAAGAGTTTTGCATTATTTTTATTGCAAATTAACGCCAATGAACTCTACTGAAAAATTTTGCATTATTTTTACCTTATGTTTATTTTGAATTTCTTTTTGTGTTGTTACTTGTTAGTTTTTGAAATAAATGGTGGACTTGTTGTGTTGTTTGAAATTGACTTTGTAGAAGGGAGATTGATTTAATGTTAGTTTCTTGTTGTTTGGGGACTTGTGGCTCCATTGGTGAGCGTTTCTTCAGGGTTTTGTTACATCTGGAGTTTGCTTCGTTGTAGTCATTGGATTCAAAACTATTCTTTTGCTCTGGAAACACCATTGCCTTGATGTCGCTGCATTGGATTTAAGACGATTCTCTGCTCTGGATCTGTATGACACTACAGGAAAATCTTGAAATAGCGACGCAAAATTAGCGACGCATCATTGCGTCGCTAAGTTGCGACCACATTGCGACGCCTCCGCGACAATAAAAAATTACGATGCAATTAGCGATGCATTCGCGACTCAATAAACGAGATAATCAAAAAAATTAAAATTTTAATTTAACGACGTAAGTAATGCATCGCAATATTTTTAAATTTAATTTTTATAAAATATAATTATGAAATAAAAATATTGCAACGCAACACAGTGTGTCGCAATATTTTAAAAAAATTAATTATGTTAAATAGCGACACAATAGCGACACAATAAACCAAAAAATTAAAAAAAATAATTTTTAATTTAGCGACGCAGGTATTGCATCACAATTATTTTAAATAAAATTATTTTTTAAAAATATAATTATTAAATAAAAATATTGCGATGCAACACAGTGTGTCGTAATGTTTTAAAAAATAATTAATTATGTTAAATAGCAACGCAATAGCGACACAATAAACCAGAAAATTTAAAAATAATTTTTAATTGAGCGACGCAGGTGTTGAGTCGTAATTATTTTAAATAAAATTGATTTTTATAAAATATAATTATGAAATAAAAATATTACGATGTAATTCAGTGCGTCACAATATTTTTAAAAAAATTAATTATATTAAATAGCGACTCAATAACAACGCAATAAAATAGAAAATTAATAAAATAATTTTTTATTTAGCGACGCAAGTATTGCGTCGTAATATTTTAAAAATAACAAATTTTTAAAAAAATTAAAAATAAATATGAAATAAAAATATTACGACAATTTCAGTGCGTTCGCAACCGTCGGATTGTCGCCGATCGGATCGATCGCAACGGTCCAAGATCGATCGATGCCGATTGGAATCAGGGCTTGGATCGATCACAACCGTTGGATCATTGCCGATCGGATGGATCGCAATGGTTCAAGATCGATCGTCGCCGATCGGGATCAGGGCTTGGATCGATCGCAGCCATCAGATCGTCACCGATCGGATCGATCGCAACGGTCCGAGATCGATCGTCGCTAATCGAGATCATGGCTTGGATCGATCGCAACCATCGGATCGTCGCCGATCGGATCGATTGTAACGGTTCAAGATCGATCGACGTCGATCGGGATCAAGGCTTGGATCGATCGCAACCGTCGAATCATCGCCGATCGGATGGATCACAATGATCTGAGATCGATCATCGCGGATCGGGATCATGGCTTGGATCGATCGCAACCGTCGGATCGTCGCCGATCGGGATCACGTCTTAGATCGATCTCAACCATCGGATCATCGCCGATCGGATGGATCGCAACAATCTGAGATCGATCGTCGCCGATCGAGATCAGGGCTTGGATCGATCGCAACTGTCTGATCGTCGCTGATCTGATCGATCGCAATGGTCCGAGATCGATCCTCGCCGATCAGGATCACGTCATGGATCGATCGCAACCATCGGATCGTCACCGATCGGATAGATCGCAATGGTCCGAGATCGATCCTCGTGGATCGAGATCATGTCTTGGATCGATCGCAACCATCGATCGTCGCCGATCGGATCGATCGCAACGGTCCAAGATCGATCGTCGCCGATCGGGATCATGTCTTGGATCGATTGCAACCATCGGATCGTCGCCGATCGGGTCGATCACAATAGTCCGAGATCGATCGTCGCCGATCAAGATCATGGCTTGGATCATTCGCAACCGTCGGATCATCCCCGATCGAATGGATCGCAATGGTCCGAGATCGATCGTGCCGATCGGGATCACGTCTTGGATCGATCACAACCGTCGGATCATCGCCGATCGGATCGATCGCAACGGTCCAAATCGATCGTCGCCAATCAGGATCATGGCTTGGATCGATCGCAACCGTCGGATCATCGCGATCGGATCGATCGCAACGGTCCGAGATCGATCGTCGCCGATCGGGATCACGTCTTGGATCGTTTGCAACCGTTGAATTGTCACCAATTGGATGGATCGCAATGGTCCGAGATCGATCGTCGCCGATCGGGATCACGTCTTGGATCGATTGCAACCGTCTGATCATCACCGATCGGATGGATCGCAACGGTCCGAGATCAATTGTCACCGATCGGGACCACATCTTGGATCGATTGCAACCGTCGGATCGTCGCCGATCGGATGGATCGCAATGGTCCGAGATCGATCATCGCTGATCGGGACCACGTCTTGGATCGATCGCAACCATCGGATCGTCGCCGATCGGATCGATTGTAACGGTCCGAGATCGATCATCACCAATCGGGATTAGGACTTGGATCGATCGCAACCATCGGATCATCGTCGATCGGATCGATCGCAACTGTCCGAGATCGATCGACGCCGATTGGGATCAGGGCTTGGATCGATCGCAACCATCAAATCATCGCCAATCGAATCAATTGCAACGGTCCGAGATCGATCATCGCCGATCGGGATCAGGGCTTGGATCGATCGCAACCATTGGATCGTCGCCGATCGGATCGATCATAACGGTCCGAGATCGATCCTCGCCGATCGGGATCATGGCTTGGATAGTTTCGCATTCGTCGGATCGTCTACGATCGGATGGATCGCAATGGTCCGAGATCAATCATTGCCGATTGGGATCATGTCTTGGATCGATTGCAACCGTCGGATCATCGCCGATCGGATCGATCACAACAGTCCGAAATCGATCATCGCTGATCAGGATCACGTCTTGGATTGATCGCAACCGTCAGATCGATCGCTGATCAGATCGATCGCAACGGTCCGAGATCGATCATCGCCGATCGGGATCATGGCTTGGATCATTCGCAACCGTCGGATCACCGATCGGATGATCGCAACAGTCCGAGATCGATCGTCGCCGATCGGAATCACGTCTTAGATCGATCGCAACCATCGGATTGTCACCGATCGGATCGATCGCAATGGTCCGAGAATGATCCTCGCTGATCGGGATCACGGCTTTGATCGATCGCAACCATCGGATCATTGCCGATCGAATCGATCGCATGGTCCGAGATCGATCATTGCCGATCAGGATCACGTCTTGGATCATTCGCAACCGTCGGATTGTCGCCGATCGGATGGATCGCAATGGTCCGAGATCGATCATCATCGATCGGGATCACGTCTTGGATCGATCGCAACCATCGATCGTCGCCGATCGGATGAATCGCAATGGTCTGAGATCGATCGTCGCCGATCAGGATCACGTCTTGGATCGATCACAACCGTTGGATCATTGCCAATCGGATGGATCGCAACGGTCCGAGATCAATCGTCGTCGATCGGGATCAGGGCTTGGATCGATCGCAACCATCGGACCATGCCGATCGGATCGATCACAATGGTCCGAGATCGATCGTCGCCGATCAGGATCACAGCTTGGATCGATCACAACCATCAGATCATTGCTGATCGGATTGATCGCAACGGTCCAAGATCGATCGACGCCGATCGGGATCAGGGCTTGGATCGATCGTAATCATCGGATCGTCGCCGATCGGATCGATCGCAACGGTCCGAGATCAATCATCACCGATCGGGATCAGGGCTTGGATCGATCGCAACCATCGGATCATCGTCAATCGGATCGATCACAACGGTCCGAGATCAATCCTCGCCGATCAGGATCACGGCTTGGATCAATCCTAATTTTTAAAAAATTAATTTTGTTAAATAGCACGCAATAAACCAAAAATTAAAAAAATTAAGTTATAACATTGCGATGCAATAATTGCATCGCAACTTTTTTAAAAAAAAATTTATAACAAAATTAAAAATAAAACATTGCGACGTAACTTTTTGCGTCGCAATTATTTTTAGAGAATTTAATTTTTATGAAATCTAATTATTAAATTAAAATATTGCGACACAATTAAATGCATCGTAAATTAATTAAAAAATTAATTATTTTAAATAGCGACGCATTAGTGATGCAATAAACCAGAAAATTAAAAAAAATAATTTTTAACGTTGCGACGCATGTATTGCGTCGCAATGTTTTTTTTTTAAAAAATAAATTTTATAAAAAAATTAAAAATAAAACATTGTGACGTAACTTTTTGCATTGCAATTATTTTTAGAAAATTTAATTTTTATGAAATTTAATTATGAAATAAAAATATTACGATGTAGTCAAATGCATTGCAAATTAATTAAAAATTTAATTATGTTAAATAGCGACGCATTAGCGATGCAATAAATCAGAAAATTAAAAAAAAATTTAAGGTTGCGACGCATGTATAGTGTCGCAATGTTTTTAAAAAATAAATTTTATAAAAAAAATTAAAAATAAAACATTGCGATATAACTTTTGTGTCGCAATAATTTTTAGAGAATTTAATTTTTATGAAATTTAATCATGAAATAAAAATATTGCGATGCAGTCAAATGCGTTACAAATTAATTAAAAAATTAATTATTTTAAATAGCGATGCATTAGCGATGCAATAAATCAGAAAATTAAAAAAAATTAATTTTAACGTTGCGACCCATGTATTGCGAACTTTTAAAAAAAAATAAATTTTATAAAAACATTAAAAATAAAACATTGCGACGTAACTTCTTACGTCGCTATTATTTTTAGAGAAATTAATTTTTATTAAATTTAATTATGAAATAAAAATATTGCGACGCATTATCGATGCATTTTTTTAGAAAATAAAAAATATCCTGCCGGATATTGTCATCAAAGTAGCAACGCAATTATTGGCGTCGCTATTTTTCTCAATAAATAAAAAAAATTTGTTAGCGACGCATAATTGAGTCGCTAATCCTTATTATATTTTTTAAAAAAATAGTGAGGGATTAGCGGCACAAAATTGTGTCGCTAATCCCTAATATATATGTTGTCGCGCCCGAACCCCCCCACGGCCTCTTCTTCTTCCTCTCCCTAAACCCTAGCCGCCGTCCCCTCCTCGGCTCCCTCCGCCCCCTCCCCCGGCGCAAGCAACCTACCGGCGGCAACGCCCGGCGTTCATCACCCCCGGCGGCTCCCGATTTCCCAAGGTAAGCCCCCGTTTAAAAAAAAAAAAAGGAAAGTCGGGGTGGGGTTTTTCCCCCACACCTGAGGCCACGGCCACGGCGGCGGCCGTGGCCATCGTCTCAGGCCACGACGCGGCAGTGGCCGGAGACGATGGCCACGGCCACCGCCTGGCCAGCGGTGGCCTGCCACGGTGGCCAGCCATCGTTTAAAAAAAAAAAAGAAATCGGGGTGGGGTTTTCCCCCACCCCTGAGGCCACGGCCACGGCGGCGGCCGTGGCCGTCGTCTCAGGCCACGGCGCGGCAATGGCCGGAGACGACGGCCACGCCGCCGCTGTGGCCGCAGTGGCCTGGCCACGGTGACCAGGTCACCGTTTAAAAAAAAAAAGAAATCGGGGTGGGGTTTTTCCCCCACCCTGAGGCCACGGCAGCGGCCATGGCCATCGTCTCAGGCCACGGCGTGGTAGTGGCCGAAGACAATGGCCACGGCCGCCGCCGTGGCCGGCGGTGGCATGGCCACGGTGGCCAGGCCACCGTTTAAAAAAAAAAGAAATCAGGGTGGGTTTTTCCCCCACCCCTGAGGCCACGGCCATGGCGGCGGCCGTGGCCGTCGTCTCAGGCACGGCAGTGGCCGGAGATGACGGCCACGCCGCCGTCGTGGCCGGCGGTGGCCTGGCCACCATTTTTTTAAAAAAAAGGAAGTCGGGGTGGGGTTTTTCCCCCACCCCTGAGAACACGGCGGTGGCCTGCCATGGTGGCCAGGTCACCGTTATTTAAAAAAAAAGGATGGTGTTTATGAACTTAATTTTAGATGAAATATTATAACAATTTGCATGTGATCTAGAATCTTGTAATGCATAATTTAAAATCTATTTATTTCTTGAAATAATGTTTATGATATATTATTATTAAAATGCTTATCATGCAATTTATTTGTTTTTGATCGTTTAGATGATTAAATTTTTAATGATTTTATATTTCTTTATTACCTGTTATATTTTAGCTTAGCAAATTTTAAATATTTAGTTTTTAAATATTATCACAATCATTTTCTTAGAAAATTAGAAAAAAAATTTAGAATATTCATGTTCTTCAATTGAAAGAAATTTGATATAGCAAACCAAATTTGATATAATTCCTCAAATTCTAAACCAACCAATCAAAATAAATTCGATATCATGGACGACAAATGATATAGCTCATTTAGAACGTTCTAAATTTAATGCAGAAATATTAAATTTGATATAGTGAACTCAGAATCAAGTACTAAATGATATAGCTCATTTTGAGTTATTAGATTGAATTTATATTCAGTTTAGGCCAGGTTGAATCCATTTTTACTTATGGTTGGAGCACTTCTGGGCGTCTGGCATGCCCTCATTGCATGCATGATTCAGATGCATTTACATTGCAGAAGAGTGGTAAGCAGTCATGGTTTGATAATCATAGAAAGTTCTTGCCTTCGAATCATCCTTATAGGCGAACTTTATCGCCTTCTGGAAGAACAAAGCAGTCACAAAATTTACCGAACCGGTTAGGTCTGGCACAGATATATTTGACACTATAGAGCATTTGGGGTTGAGGTATGCTTGGGAACCAGATGCAGACAGAATAAATGGCCGTATATGTAAAGAACATAACCGGAAGAAGCGGAGCATTTTTTGGGATTTGCCGTATTGAAGCACAAATCTCATCCGGCACAACTTGGATGTTATGCATATTGAGAAAAATTTCTTTGATAACATATTTAACACGGTACTAAACATCCCGGGAAAAACCAAAGACACTGCAAAGTCGAGAGAAGAACTTAATCAGTATTGCAGAAGAGGTGATTTGAAAAGGAATGCTGACGGGACCTATCCTAAAGCCTGTTACACTCTTGACAAAAATCTACGAGAAGTTTTATGTAACTGGATTAGAGGATTAAAATTTCCTGATGGTTATGCTTCAAATATCGGTAAGTGTGTGGACATGCATAAGCTCAAGTTGTTTGGCATGAAGAGTCATGACTGTCATATTTTCATGCAACGGTTATTGCCCATAGCTTTTCGTGAGTTGCTTCCGCAACATGTGTGGAAGGCATTGACAGAGCTCAGCTTGTTCTTTAAGGAGTTATCTGCCGCAGTCATTACTTGTGCATCCATGGAAAAGCTTAAGGAGGAAATTCCAATTATTTTATGCAAGCTGGAGCGAATATTTCCTCCAAGTTTTTTTGACTCAATGGAGCATTTGCCGGTTCACTTGCCATACGAAGCACGTATAGCTGGTCCCGTGCAGTATCGCTAGATGTATCCTTTCGAGAGGTAAACACCTAAATCAGTAATACATGTTGACATTTCAAATATTATTTTATTTATGCGAGGAAGTTGGTTTATTTATATTTTCAACTTTACATATAGGTATCGTTGCCCAGATGTAGTAACCCAAGAGGGGGTGAATTGGGTTATTTAAAAATTTAATAGCTATGCAGATGAATGTGCTTTTAACCCTAATTTAGATTTACAGCGGTGAAGTGGAGTGCACAGAATAATATCAACACAAAAACAAGCAATCACAAACACACAGAAATTTATAGTGGTTCGGTGCCAAACTCAGCACCTACATCCACTCCCCAAAACCTTTGGGAATTCCACTAATTGTATCACAACGATTACAACCTCTAGCCGAACCAGGCTAGCCCTCTTGTTTATACGGCACAAGACAGCCAAAAACCCCTAGCCAAACCTAGGCTAGTCCTCTTGTTTCACGGCACAAGGAAGCCAAGAACCCCTAGCCAAACCTAGGCTAGTCCTCTTGTTTAAATGGCACAAGGAAGCCAACAAACCATGGTTCACTAACCCTTTTACAAGATAATCAGAGTATGTAAAGAAGAAGCTCCTACAAAGAGCAAATATTCAGAATATACTTTACAACTTTTTGAAGCAATAAACTCAGCAATAAATGAACTCGGTTGGAGCAGCTGGAGTCTTGAATGCTTGAAAAGCTTCAATGATTCGGACGACCTTTCGGAGCAAGGAATGAGCTTGAATGCACAGTAACCACTCAACAAATATTCACTCAAGGCTCTTTTCTTGGATTTTTCTCTCTTTGAAATTTCTTTTCAAAAATCATCGTCAAGGTGTGCTTCTAATCCCAGCTATTTATAACCATCTAACAAGAAAATATCCGTTAGATACATAAGAAATAAATGGAAATAATAACGGGAAGAAAATATAACCGTTAAACATATTTCCCTTAAGCATTGAATGCAGATCTCCATTTGAGGAAGGATGAGCACTGTAAAAATTCAAAAATCAAAAGTTAACTATGGCTTGAAATAGCAATAGAGAGAGAAAGAGAGAAAGAAAAACTCTTTTAGGCGGCGGTGGACTGAAAGAGAGAAGCTCCAGGTAGCTGAGAAATGAATGCAATCGTCCAAGAGTAAAACAATAACCCCCAGCTAGCTAATCAGTTAGCTAACCAGAGAGGTCATAACAAAAGAAACATTCTGAGACAGCACGTTAGTTAGCTCGGCAGCTAACTCGCCAGCTAACTCCATTTGAAATCCAAACGGCTGCAGGAGAGATAGGATAGCTAGTTAGCTGAATAGCTAACTAAAGAATGGCCAGTTAGCTCACGAGCTAACTAGAAGCAAAAATACTATGCTATCCGTCCAGCTTAGTTAGCTCTCCAGCTAACTGAGCAAAAAGGCAGCCAGTCAACTAAATAAAGTAGCTAACTCTCCAGCTAACTAGCCAACCGGCAGCTAGCTCTCCAGTTAACTAAAATTTAAATCCATTCGGCTGCAACATTCCCTGTGAAAAATAGTTAGCTAACCAGTTAGCTCCAGGATGAAATAGTTAGCTAAGCAGTTAACTAAAAGAAACGTCAACTAGCTAGAAGGAGTTACAGTTAACTAACAAGACATCCAGCCAGCTAGCTAAAATGGAAGGGTGTTCGGCCAAACCACTGTGACAGGATTTTTAGTTAGCTGAAAGGAATTCCAGCTAGCTAACCAGTTAGCTCACCAGTTAACTAAAATAAAGGACGTTCGGCCAGGCACCTGAGACAAGTTCCTTAGTTAGCTGAAAGAGCTTCAGCTAGCTAACAAACTAACTCACCAGTTAGCTGAAATAAAGGGATGTTCGGCCAGGCAACTGTGACAGGAATTTTAGTTAGCTGAAAGGGCTCCAGCTAGCTAACAAACTAACTCATCAGTTAGCTAAATAAAGGGACGTTCGGCCATCTTACTGAGACAAGTGTTTTAGTTAGCTGAAGAAACTTCAGCTAGCTAACAAGCTAGCTAGACAGCTAGCTAAAATGCAAGACGGTTCGGCCCATACACTGAGAAACTTTCCCAGCTAGCTGAAAGTCGTGCCAGTTAGCTAAATAGACTAACAAGCTAACTAACCAGTTAACTCCAAGGCTAATAATCATATTCAAAGCAAATTAAATGAAGTACTTTCTTACCAGTCAATTTTGCATGAAGATACTTACTTGCAAGGCGACCGAACTTCCCTGTATCAATCTTAGAATTGCTTAATTTATTTTGTAATCATCAAAATCAATCTGGGGTCAACAGTATCTTAAGAAGTTAAAAAATAATGTGCGGAATAAGGCAAGGGTTGAAGGTTCTATATGCAATGCACACTTGGTTGAAAAAGTTTCAGCTTTTGCCTTGCATTACTTTGAGGGTCACGTTCATACGAGGACCCGCAATCTTGGTCATAACGATGACATATGTGTGGACGAAGGAGAACCTTCTGACGGTAGAATATCAATATTTAAAAGTATCGGCCATTCATTTGGAAGGCAGAAGTTAAGGCAATTAAGCGATGTGGAGTATAATGCAGCACATTATTACATCCTAATGAACTGTAGAGAAGTCGACCCATACATTGAGTAAGTATATGTACAGTTCATTAATTGCTTAATTAGAACTTCTACTTTAAATTATAAAATACCATACTATTTAATTGCTAATAGAAGTTTTAATTGTTATAATCTTTTAAGGATGTATTGTGATAGACAATCCCAGTATCAGTCAAATTGCCATTGGGCAGAAGTTATAAACGGAGTTCGCTTATTGGTTTTATGAATTTGTGAGTATTATTACTCAATCAATTACAATAATGGCTTTTATTTTTTAAATTTATTGTTAATAGCTTATTAATTTATAGGTAAACGGTCCATGGTTCATAACCGATAATATTTTCATTAAATGCCTAACATAGTGGCCATTGAAGACTGTAACTACCTATACTGGCTATTTTGTTAATGGATACAAATTTCAAATTGAACGACTAGCATGTTCAAGAGGGACGTAAAATTGGGGCGTATGTGTTAAAGGAGAAAGTGCTGGAGCAAATATGCAGGATTATTACGGAAAGTTAGTAGAGGTGGTCAAAGTTGAATATCCCGGTTTGCCTATGAAACGAACTGTATTGTTTCGTTGTGATTGGTTTGATCCGACAATTCTTGTCGGTAAAAGGGTTCATAACGACTACAATCTAGTTGAAGTAAATCATCGACGAAGATTGCAGAAATATGACCCATTCATTCTTGCATCCCAAGCTCAGCAAGTGTTTTACTACGGATATCCAAGTTTGCGCAACGACAAGCGAGATTGGTGGGCTGTTTCTAAAATCGTTCCACGTTCAACAATCATATTAGATGAGAGTTCATCAAGTCAATCAACTGAGTGCCCCGCATTTCAAGATGATGAGATGAAAATGCATGCAATTGAGGACGACACAAGGGCTCCTGAAACATCACTTAGAGATCCAAATGGTGATGTCCAAGAAATTAAGGATGCAAACGTTCGGTTTCCTTCCGATGATAATGAAACTGAATCACAGTCCGATACAGCATCGTGTGAACCAACATTTCACGAAACAAATGACACTGATTAAAGATATAGGTTCATTCAATTTCGATTTATTTTTATAAGTGTTTAATTTTTGTATGTTTATTAATTATTCATAATTATATTGCATTGCATTAATCTTTAATATTTACAATATGACGGACCGAGGTAGATCTACCCTTGATGACGCCCCTGCTGCGTCACATCCCACTACCAGGCCTGACGCAAGGACTTCCGCCTCTCCAGGCGTCGATGCTCACCCTATATTTTCCTCTACCCGATCGGCGCAGACCTCTGAGAGTTCTTCTATGGTCGGTCGCATCGTACTTCGATTGGATACCGATGGAATGTAAGTATATACTAATTGTAACTATATGTTTATGTTTTTAAGTTAATTACTTATTTTAATTAGTTTTTTAACAGCTTTATTGAGCAGCATACTGTATCGAGCCGGATCAGCTCTATATTTCAGAGCCGTGCTGATCCCAGTGGCTACGATTGGCACCATGTATATGCGGCCACGAGGGAGTTTTATTTTTCAGAGTTTCAGGTAAACTGTTTAAATACATTTTATAACTGATATAAAATTTTCTTATCTTTATATATTCTAAAACTAACTGTTTATTTCAATACAGAAAAAGTTTACGTGGGACCCTACCATCCATGATGCCATTAGGGCAGCATGGAATGCTCTTGCGGCACGCCGATACTCGACATGCTTTATCATTGGAGGAGTTCGGGTGACCGTCCAGGGCATGTGCCGGAGGGTATTTGGGCCAGCTGGCAGCAGGCGTGGCAGTCCGAGGCATGGATCATGAGGTATGCATCAGCCAGCACGAACCGCCGATATGAGAAGGGCAATCGTGGCATGGGCCTCTCCTGTCACACTACTGGTTCCATTTCTATTCAGGAGCACATGCGTCGTATGGTAAGAAACCATAAACAATTTAAATAATAATTTAGTCATTAACAAATACTTGCATTTATATTTTTTCTTCTGCTTTTGTAGTCCGAGCAGGAGGGCAGAGATCCTGGTAAGTTTCGTCTATTTAGGGCGACACACCAGGAAGGACGGTTCCTGGGTCGATACACGATCACGGGAGATTAGGGTAAGAAATTAGATTTATATTTTATTTATTTAATTTCTAATATTTTATTTAGCTTTATATATTGATTCATTTGTCATTGATTTTATAACTCAAAGGCACGAGTCGAGGAGCTGCAGTCTCAGGCTTCGCAGGTCGACTCTACTGATGGGGGGCTGCCTGTCGAACTCACCAGAGGAGAGTCGACGTGTGTTTTTGGAGGCTGTTGGTGCCCAGCCGCAAGACCGTAGGGTCAATGGTTTGGGCACCAGAGCTTTCAGATATTTTTCCCATCAGGGCTCCAGTTCACGTGGTTCTGGCAATATTCCTTCCGAGCAGATAGACGACATCCGGAGATCTATCAAGGAGGAAGTTCGCGAGGAGGTTCGGGAGGAGCTCTCAGAGATAAGAGAGCATATGCGTCAGTTGTAGA
The DNA here is from genome assembly GCA_900491605.1 of Calamus simplicifolius. Lineage (NCBI taxonomy): Eukaryota > Viridiplantae > Streptophyta > Magnoliopsida > Arecales > Arecaceae > Calamus > Calamus simplicifolius. The sequence continues at coordinate 579,186 of UESW01004255.1, forward strand.
TTTAGTTCGTCACCTGTCGCATGGCTCATCCCAGCCTCCGCAGCCTCCACAGCCGCCTGCAGACACATGATATTTTTTTTTCACTACTTGATGTATTTTTTTTTTATTTTTTATTTTGTTTTGTATATGAACATTTTAAATAATTAATAAAATAAATTTTTATCTTTTTAAAAATTTTGTAATGGTTGTTTTGGTCAATTGTATTAGCAATTACATTGTATTAGCAAGTTTAATTTATATTATTTAATTTTTTTAAATAAATAAATTGATTTACTTTAAAAATTAAAAATTAATTTATATTGCTTTTTTAAAAAATAAATTAATTAATTAGTGACGCTATTTTTTATCGCAATTAATTTAAAAAATTAATAATTATGTTATTTTAATTTTTTTAAAAAAATAAATTAACTAGTTAGCGACGCAATTGTGACAAGATTTTATGTTGCAAATATTTTAAAAAAAATATTTTTAATATAGCGATGCATTAGTATGCATCACAATTATTTTTAAAAAATTAAAAATTATTTTATTTTATTTTTTTAAAATATAAATTTTTTAATTAGCGATGCTATTTTTTGGATCTCGGACCGATAGACCACAACCGATCTTGGACCATTGCGATCGGTCCGATCACCGATGATCCGATGGTTACGATCGATCCAAGCCCTAATCCCGATCGGCCACGACCGATCTCGGAACGTTTCGATCGGTCCGATCGCCGATGATCCGACTGTTGCGATCGATCCAAGCCCTGATCCAGATCGGCCATGACCGATCTCGGACCGTGGCGATCGGTCCGATCGCCGATGATCCGACGGTTGCGATCGATCCAAGCCCTGATCCTGATTGGCCATGATAGATCTCGAACTGTGGCGATCGATTCGATCGTCGACGATCCAATGGTTGGGATCGATCAAAGACCTGATCCCGATCGGTCACGACCGATCTCGGATCATGTCGATCGAACCAATCGCCGACGATCCAACCATTGCGATCAATCCAAGCCCTGATCCCGATTGGCCACGACCGATCTCGAACCATGGCGACCAGTCCGATCGCCGATGATCCGACGGTTGCGATTGATCAAAGCCCTGATCCCGATCGGCCACGACCGATCTCGGACCATGGCGATCGGTCCGATCGCCGACAATTTGATGGTTTTGATCGATCCAAGCCCTGATCCCGATTATCCGATTGATCCGATTGATCCGATCGGTTCGATCGCCGATTATCCGACGGTTGCGATCGATCAAAGCCCTTATCCCGATCGGCCATGACCGATCTCAGATCGTGGCGATTGGTCCAATCGCCAACGATCCGACGGTTGCGATCGATCCAAGCCCTGATCCTGATCGGCCACATCCTATCTCAGACCGTTGCAATCGGTCCGATTGCCGATGATCCGACGGTTGCAATCGATCCAAGCCCTGATCCCGATTGGCCACGACCGATCTCGGACCATGGCGATCGGTCCGATCGCCGACGATCCGATGGTTGCGATCGATCCAAGCCGTGATCAAGATCGACCACGACCAATCTCGGACCGTTGCGATCGGTTCGATCGCCGACGATCCGACGGTTGCGATTGATCCAAGCTCTGATCCCGATTGACCACGATCGATCTCGGACCGTTGCGATCGGTCCGATCGTCGACGATCCGATGGTTGCGATCGATCTAAGCCCTCATCTCGATCGGCCACGACCGATCTCGGACCGTTGCGATCGTTCTAATCGCCGATGATCCGATGGTTGCGATCGATCCAAGCCCTGATCCCGATCAACCACGATTGATCTCGGACCGTGGCAATCGGTTCGATCGCCGAGGATCCGACGGTTGCGATCGATCCAAGCCCTGATCCCGATCGGCCA